>APFE031264215.1:0-13458 GCA_000404065.3 Pinus taeda | reverse complement strand
GGAGGGGGAGAGAGAGCGATTGAGAGGGTGGGGGAGAGAAGATGGGGAAGAGAGGATGGGGGAAAGAGAGAGAGAGGGAGAAGGAGGAATAGAGGGGGTGAAGGAGAGATAGAGGGTGAACGGGAGACGGGGAGAGAGGGGGTGGAGAGGGAGAGAGAGATAGAGGTTGAGAGACACAAAGAGAGGGGGCATGGGAGAAAGAGGGGGAGGGGGAGGGAGACAAAGAGAGGATAATTCCACGTACCATTTGACCATATATTGGGTTGGAACACATATTTCTTTCAACCAATCACCCTCGTGCCATATTGCAAGCATGAATGTGGGACTCACAAAAAAAAAACCAGGGCTTCCTTAGGATTTACCACATATCCTGACATTACTGGTCAAGGTATTTATAGGTCTGAAATGCTCATCTATTCCACGAGACTTTACTACAATCCCACCATTATCAATCAAGGGATTTTTAGGCCTAAACAATAAACATACACTACCAGGATTTACTAAAATCCCACCAAAATCAGTCAAGGGATCACTAGGCCCTAAACAAACATGTATTCCTTTGTATTTATTCACCAATATCTTGAGGAATTTTCCTGTATCCACCCTCAGGGTACACTACCTATCCTGCCATTACAGGTCACGAGATTTTTAGGCCCTTGGGAATTTTCTTGAGACCACCTCAACCGATTCCAAAACCATCCAATAATCGAATCTTAGACCAAAGAGTGAACTCGATCACACTATGGTTATTAGGAAATGACAAGGAAAAGTTGAAAACCAGTGTCACACCCGGTAAAGCCCATGCTAATGACAACAAGAGTACCAAATATACACATGCATGTACCATGCATGCCAAGATCAACAAGAAAATCATACATGTAAATTGATTCCTACAAAGCAATCCACTTGTAGCCACTTGATCCAACTATTCCTTTCTTGATCCTTACTTTCCTTTCCTTTCTTGTCCTCCCTTTTCCTTCCTTTCTCCAATGCTAGAGTGCTCCAAGAATGCTCTAAGTGTGCAAGAGTATGAGAGAATACAGATAATAGAGAAAGAGAGCTTCAAAATTGAACTCACAAAATCTAACACTAAAGAAAGCCATGAGCTCATCCTCATAAAATGATTTATTATTGAGGCCTCTAATTTCTTCAATTTCCTCTATTTCTCCTTCAATTTCCTTCTCATGAAAATATGTAATCATTCACCTTCCTTTTCTCTTATTTTCCATTATTCTCATCAATAAATTTCCAATTAATGCCTCTTTTCCTTTGCCAATTTCCATAGCCATTAAATAATCGAAATAAACACCCACTAGGATTATTTACCCACCATTCAAATTGGAATAGGCATCTAATGACCTTGGTCTTATTTTTCCATTATTAACTTTATTACATGAAATTTTAACTTGGGGCTGTTACATACTACCACATTTGGCATTCCTATGTAGAGACACAATCCCCCCATAGATATCATATTGAAACCCATTTCCATTTATGTCTTCATTGATCTCTTCCTTAATTACAAAGATGCAAAGTTGATGTATGCTTGAAAAAAATAGGAGAAAGTATCCAAATCAAGCTTTACAACTATCCATTTCATTTCTTAAAAGAGACCCATTATTTCACTAATTCATCCTTTTCAACAAATATTAGGATAATTATACTTATTGACGCTTCATATCTTATAGGAATTTTATTAAAAATTATTATGAATGTCATCATAGTGATGAGATTTCAATTACGCATTTTGTCGAGCAATTTGCATGCATATCTTGTTCTCCCACCTCTAACATACATATCAAAAATTGCAATTCCCATTATAGGTTATCCCCAAATACAAATCTCATTATGTATTGAAGGATTTCCTTTCCATATTCCAAAGCTACCGCACTTACACAAGCAAGAAGAAAATTGGAAAATGTGAACCATTTTTGCTAGACACCCATTATTTGCGATGCCAAAGTGATATCATGATAATCAAACTTTGCATGATTTTTAATCATGGTAGTCTATGAGACTACATTTTGTTTAATAATTTCATCCATAACTTGCTAAGCCTTTTCTAATTCCCTCACATTTCATGAAAAATAACAAGATTGTTTCCCCTGGAGAAGTGTGGCTTAAATCCCTTATGAATCATGTGATTATGGAGCATTTTAATAAATTCCATAGAACTCTTCTCAAGACCCACATGCAAGAGAGGTATATAATTATATATTTACATGAGTTACTTTACGATCCATTTGACTTAAAGTTCCAAGTGTGGCTTTTAACTAGACATTTTTTGAACTTGCCGAATTGGAGCATTGGCTTGAATATTTATTTCCATAAAATGATGGGAATCCATTCTTATATATTGGTTGCAGTTGGTTCTTAATTTTTTAAAGTGTGTAGTAAGTTAGACATAGAAAACTCATACATTTTCTTGCCATTTGCATCATCTGAGCTAAACTTGACCAACCGATAAAGGTTTCCTCAGTCCTGAATGTATTTCTCCACCACTATCCACTCAAATATTTTTCCACAAAAAAAATAAAAACATCAGATGTTGCAAATTGTTGAGTCTCATCCATAATTTCTGCAACACTTATCATTTCCACATACATGAATGCACTCTATGCAAACACAATGTTCCCAAAGAAGATTAATACCAACAATATTTGCAACACATGAAAAACTTGGAAATGCACAACATCCAAGGAAACAAACATTTTAATGAATTGTTCCTTCAGTGAAACACCCAAATTTTGAAAATTGTAGTTAAAGTGTTCATTTTTCTCATGATTTAATGAATTTGGCAGTTAAATGGTTGGGGTTGAAGTTAACGAACAATCAAAGATTGTGTTCCTTCTAGCTATATTTCTAGACGAATATTTGTTGGAACATTGTTCTACACAAATCAATGAAAAAGGAAAAACATACAATAATTAATATATTACATTCATAATTCAAAATCCTATCAAAACAAAAAATACTTCAAACACATGTTATGTTCCAAGACACCGAGTGGGCACAAATTCTAGAGGACTAATGATATTCACTATATAGGTGTTGGAAGGAATGCCCCACCCAACATTTCTAGTAGAATGTCTGAAATTCCCAGCCATGTCACCAAGCATATTGCTATCACCAAATAAACCAGATGCAACAAATTATTCATTGGCATCATTGTGCCCATCTTCCAATACTCCATTTCTTGCTTTGTTTGAGGAAAAACCTTAGTTCTCGCTTGCATGAACACTCTCTTGGTAAACACAATGTTCCTAATGAACATTATTGTTATAAAAAAATGGTACAATAAAAAAATTCTAGCATCTTCAACATGCACATAAACAAACATTTCAAGAAAATGTTCTTCCCATTATACTACTCATGTTCCCATACTTATGAGTATCGGCTTCCTCATGTTGATGATTTATTGAAGTTTGTTTCTTTTACCGATACATGACTCTTCTACATGCATTTAGTGCATCCTTATTCTACTAATGCTATTTTCAGTGATACTCATTCGCTCTTTCCCATGAATTAAGGAACCAAGCTCTTTTTGAAGTATGCTTTCTTGTTCCTTCACTTAACATTTCTGCAAAAAAAATTAGTTCCTTTGTAATTTCGATTTTCAATCTTTCATCTCATGTTACATCTTCAACAAGTTCATGTATTTATGGTCACTCGCTTTATACATCAAGTAAATTCAATATTAAATAACTTTAAATACTAGAAATTAGCCTTTCATATTACAGAAACACATATATAAACAATATTTCAAACACTGCAATACAAAAACAATCATCATTTGTGCAATTTCATATAAGAAATAACAAAAGACTCTATACACCCCAGACATACATAACAAAAATTTACATTGAAGTCCATAGTTCAATCTACAAAATAGCAGATCAATGCAAGAAATATCCAAGAAAAATATGAAAAATTGACATGAGTATGTTTTCCTCAAATAGCCCAAATTCATATTACACTAATAGTTAAACAATGACAGTTTTCATTACTAACGGTCCAAATTCATATTACAGTAATAGTTTTCATTAAACAATCCAAACATATATTCGCATGACTATGTTTTCATTAAAAAGTCCTAAATCATTCCTTTAAACAATTGTTTTCTTCCAAAAAAATCTAAACATATTTAATAACATAAAAGGTAAAAGATATTATTATTTAAAATACGAAATTCGAACATCAGACCTATGTATTTCATAAAAACATATCTCTTTATCTTGATCTTCCAATTTCTGACTACAACAGGGTCAAGCTCCATACTCAAACAAAATAAAACAATCTTCTTCACACCCGACCTCCCGACCATCATCGTATGTCTTACCTTCACTACGTAGCATGTTAGGGTTGGGGACACCACTGGTAGAAACTTGAATTTAACACCATGCTAACTTCTGACTTGTCGATTGGCTTCAGTTGCGAATATGAATAAAATATTTTATATATTGGTTTGAGTCCTAACCATAATTTTGTTTTAACTTTCTTTATTTTCTTTTAAATTAACTCCACTATTGCAATCCCTTATGTTTCAATAAAACCTTAGTCGAACTCCGATCATCCAACCTCACCTCCATTTTCGCATCCACATGGTTCAAACGGTTTGTCACTTTAATGAGAAATTAACACCTTTCATTCAAATTTATTGTTGCTCGTTCCGAGGGTTTAAACAAAATTTAGCAAGTTTCCTACTTTTTTCTTTCTATTTTTCAATATTTTCTTCACACCCTAATTACACTACTTGTCTAAAATTTTGATTTTCAATCTTGAATCTCTTATTACATCTTCAACAAGTTCAAATATTTACGCTCACTAACTTTATACATGAAGTAAATTTCAATACTAAATAAATTTAAATAGTAACAATCAGTCTTCCATATTATAAAAGCATACACACACACACACACACACACACACACACACACACACACATATATATATATTTATGACAAATACTTCAATACAAAAAAAAACTACCGTTTGTGTAGTTTCCTTTAAGCAATAGCAAAAGACTCTATATAATCCACAAAGACAAAACAAAAATTGACATTGAAGTACATTGTTTGATCTCGAAAATAATAGATACACACAAGTAATACCCAACAACAATATGAAAAAATGACATGACTATGTTTTCATTAAACAATCCAAATTCATATTACAGTGATCTTCAAAACATCTCTACAAAGATTAAACAAATATGGCATCTGCAATACTATATAGAAACAAAATTGAAGCCTCAAAGGCTAAATCACGATATCCATAGGCAATAGTGGTATATCAGCAATTGAATTTGTATTTCAAAAAGGTGAGAAAAAATATCCATTTTCAATAACATCATTGGAGCCTTCAATCGACTACACATGGAACCCATATCTTTTTACGAGGGAGACACCATCGCTAATTGTCATTATGCATAATCCAGCCACCAAATCATATCGATTTAGATGCACTTCCATACAACCCAACATAGGTACTTTTACTTGAACTACACGAAAAGGTACGTAGCCTGGGCATTTACTATTTATATCCATCGAGATAGCATCTAGAAATCTGCATCTAAACCTCCATCTATCTTGAAAATATTCTAAGCTTCGTCTATTTGAAGCCTGGCCAAATTCGAAATTCTCTATCTCTTCAAATGACCAAACAAACGTAGAACCATTGTTTACAAGACAAACCTATTGGTTCCCATACAATTTTAAAGACATACATCACATGTCAGCGATAGGAACAAATTATAAACCCCACTTGTTTCTTATAAGATCAAACCAATATATAGTCTAACCCTATGAATGTTAATCATCATAATATTTATCTAAATATTGCCAGAAATTTTTTCCTTTCTGAAAGATAGCCCCTTTGGGGGAATTACACCACCAAAAGGAGGTTTTGTCCTTCTCTAAACCATGTCTACACTCATGCAAATAAAAATATTTCATTCCATGTTTTTGTGCACATGTGTCAACACAACCCAATCATATTTCTGTGGATTAAATTTCTCCAACAAGGAGAAGAATCCCCACTCTCCAATAGTAAGAGGTCCAAGATTTCTAGAGGTCTTTGTAAAATGGGTTATTATAAAATAATTATTAGAATTCAAAGAACTTTGAGGCACACTAAACACAATCATTGATCCAACTGTACATTGAATTTTGTATCTAGTGTGCAGAAAAGGAAAAAGCAATAGAGATATTTGTACTTTTTCATTAAGGTAAGATCCAACAAAGCAGTTATGCTAGATACCAACTGAAAAAATAAATAAATCCAAATTCTTTGTAGGCAGTTCGATTGCAAGAGCGATAAAAATAATGTTTTCCAATAGAATACCCCATTCTTTATAAACCAACTGAAATTTTATTAGCACTGATAAAGGAAGTTGTTGAAATATAAAATCAACAATCTCAAATGGCAGAAACTTCCAAATACTTAGATCCATGAGAAAATCAACAAGTTTCTTGAAACCAGACCAAGTATTGTATGTTACATTGAAAAGGATAAAATACATAAAAAAAATACTGATGTTATTAAACATGCAAATTATCATATTAAACATGCTAAAAATATCTTTTGTAAACACTTATTAAAAGATAACATTTTCTAGAAAATAACATTATTTTAACACAATTTACATAAAAAAATGTATTCTTGAAAAAAGTTTTTTCTTTTAAAACATTATTTCAACTAACAATTCTTAGAAAATAACATTATAAAAAAAAAATTAAAAAATATATACTACAACTATGCTAACTACCTTGTATGTCGAGGGCAGGGTCCCCCCTCCAACTAACTTGTATGCAATACAATCCTGACTTCTGAATACCCGATCGACTTCAACTCTTACTACCAATACAATATTATTTTTATTAGTTTGTGTGCCAGCAATCACTTTATTTTACTTTCCCTTTGTTCGACCTTCCCACTCTCAACATCTACCATACGTGGACTATGTTGTAGGTTAGGCTCAAGGCAACCCTTGCAACTCTCTTGTATGTAATACCATCCCATCTTCCAACTACCCGAATGACTTCAACTTCGACTATGGATTAAATATTGTTTTTATCAATTTTTGTACCAACAATCACCTTATTTTAATTTCCTCTTGTTATTTTATAAAATAAGTCACAAATTACAATAACCTATATTTCAATTAAATGCTCCTCGATGTCTAATCATCTGACCTCATCTCCATTTCGATATGTTATTCTTGGTTTGTAGGATTTTAACAAAATTTACCTACTTTCCTCTTTTGCACTTTTTATTTTGTAATCTATTCTTCACACCCTCTTTGCACAATTTCTCTTAAACTTACTTCTCGTTACAAAGAAAGAACTTCAATTTCACTTTGGCACTCATAATTTCTAGTAAACATCCAATCTTCTAAAGAATTCAGATAATGAATTTTGTATTCATTTAACAAACCTTAATTCTTTTTATTTCTTTTTCAGGACATAAGGTGGGAAACAAAGCTAAATATTTAAAACAATTCAAAAAAAATTCTATATCAAAATATACAACTTTGTTCTCTCTTACTCAGTATCATATAGATTAACCCAAATTCTATCAAAATATCATCTAGACATTCCAGAGGAACATTGAGTTATTTTTAGATTGGCAAGGATAAGAGTGGAATAATTATCTATAGAATTCACTCATTTACTAATTATGAGACCGATTTTATGCTATCAATACAATGAGCTAAGAAAACCCCACATTCTCTATTGATCTTATTGCAAGCAAAAAGAAAATAAAAAAATTAAGCAAAAGTATAATCAAGGAAGCTTATCACAAAATAACTGTTTTCCCCTTGGGAAAGTTGAAATACAAGTTACATTTGTTTGCGACTTGAATGTTCGATACCCCTTTTTACATTTACATTGCTCACTGTGAAATCCACCTCATATTAGGAAGACAAGTTGCATACAGATATGGAAGGACATCTTACCACTAAGATCATTGTATGTCTGCATGCAGTGGCCTGGTATTTTTCGATATATCTCGCCTTGAAATCTGATGCAAAGATGGACACCATTGCAAAATAATATGTTCCTCCACTTGATTTACCAATCCAAACAATATGATTTGAACAATACACAAACTATTGAGAAATACAAAATGAAACTTAGCTAAGAAATACCAAACAACATTGATGTCTTTAATATTTTAAACGACATTGTTGTCTTGGGTATTGAAATGTTTGATCAACCGTAATGTGGTGTTCTTTCTTCAAACACCATGATTTCCACGATGTGCACACTTCAGTTTCAGACAAAGTCTTAGAAGGATCGAATGACCCCCACCACCATGTTACCACAATTCTTCACACTCCCTCCCATTGCAACCATAGGTTAAGTTATTAAACGAAGAATATTTGGAAAATAATCGATCATGTCCCTTCAAAAAAAAAAAATATATTGAAATTCCTACAATCAACATCCACCCAAAGCAAAGGTGCTTTCCATTCTAGGAGGGAGAGATATAAGGGGGGAGGGAGAGGGGGAGAGATTGAGGGAGGGAGAGATGGGGAGAGATGGAGAGAGGGAGAGAGAGAGGGAGGGGAGAGGGAGGGAGGGGGAGAATACAAGCAAGGGAGAGGAGGGTAGATGGGGGCAGGGAGGGGGAGGAGTCAAGCAAGGGAGTGTAGGGGAATATGGAGGAAGGGAGAGGAGGGGAAGAGGGAGGGATGGAGAGAAGTATGAAGGGGGGATAGGGAGGGATATGGAGGGGATGGAGATAGGGAGTGATGGAAAGGCGGAGGGACATGTGTTATAGACATATTTGGGCACATCAACCTCAAACTTATATGTCGATAAACTAGGGCTCATCAACCCATAAAAGAGTTCTTTCATGCCGTAAAATAACATAGTCATGTGAATACATCATTCCCAAAAAGTTCCACTTGAGAAACCATCCAAATATGGCCTAAATTAAACCATGCTGATTGCTCCACTGGTAGAGTGCGATGCATACTCAGTGGTACACTACCAGGCTGTGATGCATACTAATTAGGCCTTCTATACGGTGCGATGGGCGAGGATGGACAAATGTCCGAGATAGTTTGCTAGGTAGTTGTTCATGGAATATTCTATAAACTTCTCCTGTGCCACTTCCCTCTCTGAATTCACCCAAGGATGAATGAGGGATCTAAGAAATCTCCAAATGGAACCAATTGTAAGAAGTGGAATGACACTAATCAAACCCCATGGATGACTGACACCCTTGCACACATCTATAAATGGATCTCCAATTCAAGAGATATAGAGGCTAGAATATTGTGAATTACAAGGAAGTGCTGATAGTTTGTAATTGAGAAAGGAGCATTGTATTGTTGGTGTGATCTTGCTATTTCATGAGGTGAAGAGGGATTGAAACTGGGAGGATGATGCTAGATCAGACAATTGGGTCGTAATTCAATCTTCTATTAATAAAGTTCTTCAAGTTTTCTTCCATATTATTGTGTAATTGTGAATGTTATCATTTGCGAATACTATTGTTTGTTCATTATATATATATAATTCTGTAATGTTTATGTTGTAATAGATCACGATGCTTTGATGATTCTTTGTTGCTGTAATGGTGCAGGTACTCTCCAAGTGTGTTAAGTACGGGGAGGAGTTGCAGGATCTATCAAAGGGGAGAGAGAGCAAGCAAGGGATTAAGAGGAAGTTCCAGGTTGGTTCCATTATCATTCTCTTATCTATTACACATAGAAGAAATTGTTGAGTTGCTTTAAACTGTTGTTTCTAGGGTAGTTGCCAAACCTAGAGGGCTAGCATTCTTTAGGAATACTAGTTCTCCTAGAAACAAATTGGCGACTCCGCTGGGGAGGAAAAAATGTTTGTTTGTTGTTATTGTTTGTTTTATAAACTATAGATAGAGCCTAAAGTCAACCACGTAGCCTTCGACCTGCTCTTGCTCTGCAATTGCATAGTAGATGAATGTTGCTTCAGTCAATCTCTGGTTTAGTTTGTGAATTAAACATTTGACTTACAAGCACATCTAGATTCCCTTTTGGTAGCTCAGTAATCTCTCAAGACATTTCTTCATACTTTTCTCTTTACTGCTCATCAAAGCTCAGCTTAACTCATTGAAAATAGCTGCACATCTGAGCCAAAACGAATTTTAGTTGCACTCCCTGGACCATCGCACTGTCTTCCACTATAACTCAGTATGCATCACACCTCCCGAATGTAGTAAGTGCGATGCATCTCTTTTTCTATGAAGCCCAGGTGCGATGACTGACTGAACTCTTTTTCCATTCTAGAAATTGAGGATTTTTTACCTTGTTTTCAGTTTTGTTTGGTTGTTTTGCTACAAATGAACAATGCCTCCTTACTGAAGCCTACTTGCATGACATAGATCAGCCTCAATTACATTAGGATTAGTGAATGTTTTTTGTGTGTTTGTTCATCATTTACAATCCCTTGTTGAAAAATTGTTTAAATCGATTTGTCGCTTTGATACAAAAGTGTTGTAATTGTCGTTTTGTGTCGAAAAGAGAATTGTCATGAATTCTTCTTTCCCTTGATATTCAATTGAACTTTTCTTCATGTATTTGGTTTGATTTGTTTATATTCAAAGTGTAGAAAGCATTTTTTATTCAAAACTGAAAAGTGTTGTTGAGTCTTCATTTCTCTTTTGAAGAAGAAATTGTCGAAAATGTCATTTTGAATGAAATATTTCAAATCTTTGCTGCATTTAGTTTTCCTTTTTGGCATTTTTCACATTAAGGAACAACGAAAACAAATACATGCATTTGCATTTAGCAGTTGTAGATTTGTGTGCGAAAATATGATTTAGGGAAATGCACTAGGGTGTGCTCTTTGCTCTTTTCTCTTTGCACTGTTACTTTCTTTCCCTAGTAGCTAGGACTTTCATTGCTTAAAGTAAACAAAGATTGTTTATCATTGTAGATTGCATTTTAGAAATTTCAAATCATCATCACGTAGTGAAGCATTGAAAGGAAAACTCTAAACCAGATGAACTTTAAAATAAATTTCAATGAACCCAACAACGCTTTGGAACTCAATGCAACATATGTAGAGGTCTAGGCTAGAGACGTGTTCCGGCATCATTAAAACTAGTGGCTATCATTTTCATTGAAGGTTGGGCGATTCCTCCTCCTTGATACGATAAGTGCTAGCATGGACTTTTTCTCCATGCACTGTTGTGTATATATTTGGAGACCACAATAGGATTATATCCTTTATCAATAGGAAGCTAAGTCTGCCACCTTAGTGATCGCAATGCATTGAGCACAACATTCAGAAAGATTGACTGTCGTACATAAGTCCTTGGTAATTTCTCTTTAATTTATCACTAAGGTGTATATTGCAGTTTTTCGATTGGTTTGGTAATCCCTCTGTCTAGATTTTCTAGAGTAGTCACATTCATTCCTTTTCGACTCTTTAAAAGAAAAGTTCCATCTGAGAACTTGTCCTTTCAAGCTCATTAAAAATCGAAGTAGACTAGAGTTATCTTTAGCTTTTTCTCAACTCTTAAAAACTGAAAAAGAAAAGTTGTGTCAAAGTGTCAATAAAATTAATTGAATTCGGAATAACATCCATGTTCCTTAGTTTATCTTAGGTTAAGATATATGGAGACAAATCCAGAGTCCACCAATCAAGGAATCCCTTTTGAAGGGAATCCTTGTTCTTTTCCTTCCTTTGGAAATATTGGTGCTCCTTACATGGCTATATTATCCCTTCCTGGACCTACCATTGGCCTGCCAGTATGGCTGCTTTCAACCTCTTTGGTTCAAAATAGATAGGGATAGAGGGATAGATAGGGAGGGAGAGAGGGATAGAGAGATAGATAGGAAGGGAGAGAGGGATAGAGAGACAGTGGGGGAGAGGGTTGGGGAGAGAGGGGAAGAGGGAGGGGGAGAGAGAGGGCGAGCGTGAGAGAGAGAGAGGGAGGGGTGGCAGAAAGGGGGAGAGAGAGAGATAGAAAGAGAAATTGAGAGAGTGAGAGTGAGAGAGAGAGAGAGGGAGTAAGGGAGGGATGGGGAGAAGAGACAAAGGGGTAGAGAGAGGGAAGGAGAGGAGGAATGGGAGTGGCTATGCTAGTGGGAGTTGGGGAGAGAGAGGGGGGAATGGGAGTGGGAGTGGTGGAGGGAAGATGGGGAGAGAGAGGGGGGAGCTAATGGGGGAAGAGAGAGAGGGGAAGTGGGAGTGGTAGTGGCAATGGCAGTGGGGGAGAGAGAGATGGAGGGAGGGAGTGGGACTTGGAGTGTGGGAGAGGTGGGGTGAGAGAGAGGGAGGGAGGAAGGGAGGGAGATAGTGGGAGGGAGGAAGGTAGAGATGGGGAGGTGGTTGAGAGAGAGGGTGGGGGCAGGCAATGGGATGGGGAGGAGGTTGAGAGGAGAGGGGGGAAATGGGAGTGGGTGGGGAGAGAGGCAGGGGAGGGTGGGAGACTTAAGGGGGTAGGGTAAAGTGGGGGAGAGAGAAGGGGGGGTCAGGGAGTGGGAGTGGGGTGCGGGAGAGAGAGGGGAAAGAGGGGCGGAAGGAAAGTGGATAAAGAGGAGAGAGGGGGGGGAGTTGGGAATTGGCAAGAGAGGGAGAAGGGGAAAGAGAGGTGTGGCGAGCGCTAAGGAAGGTGGGGGGAGGAGAGAGAGATGAATGGGGGGGGTGAGAGAGAGGGAGGGGGTGTAGAGAGAGAGATGGGGGGGAGTGGGAGTGGTGGTGGGAGGGAGAGAGGGAGAGAGGATGAGTGGAGATGAGAGGGAGAGAGGGAGAGAGAGGGGGCGTGAGAGGGAGAGAGAGTGAGAAAGGGGGAGTGGGAGTGGGAGAGAGGGGGGAAGGGAGTGAGAGAGAGGGAGAGAGAGGGTGGGGGAGAGAGGGAGATAGAGAGGAGTGTGAGTGGTGTGGGAGAGAGGCAGGGTTGAGAGAGATATAGAGGAGGAATGGGGGAGGGTGTGGTAGTGGGAGTGGTGGAGAGAGGGAGAGATAAGGGGAGAGGAAGGAGAGAAGGGAGGAGGAAAAGGGGGAGGAGTGTTGCGGCGGTGGGATACAGAGAGAGGGGAGGGAAGGGGCAAGCGGAGAAGAGAGAGAGGGGTGGGGTGAGAGAGGGAGAGAGAGGTTGAGGGGGGAAGGAGGAGAGAGAGAGAGAGGAGGAATGGGAGTGGGTGTGCTAGTGAGAGTTGGGGAGAGAGAGGGGGGAATGGGAGTGGGAGTTAGGGAGGGAGAGAGGGGGAGAGAGAAGGGGAGGATGAGGGGGGAAGAGAGAGAGAGGGGGGTCGGACAGGTAGAGAAGGGGAGGGGTGGAGAGTGAGAAGGACTGGGAGGGAGAGAGAGAGGGTGGGGGAGAAAGGGAGAGAGAAGGGTGAGAGGGAGAGAGAGAAAGATAGAGGGATGGGGGAGATAGAGAGAGTGATAGAGTGAGAGAAGTGTGGGGGACAGGGGAGAGAGGGGCAGAGGAAGAGAGAGAGGGGTGAGGGAGAGAGAG
>APFE031264214.1:0-25756 GCA_000404065.3 Pinus taeda | reverse complement strand
CCCTGCTCTCTCCCACCCTCTTTCTCCATCTCTACCTTGTCACCCTCTCTCTCTCTCTCCCTTTCACAATTCCCTCAATCTCTTCCCACCATCTCCCTCTTTCTCTCCCTCCCTATCTTCTTCTCTCTCTACCCTTATCTCCCCCCATTTTTGTGTCTCCCTCTCTCTCTTTCTCTTTCCCTTCGCTCCCTCTATCTTTCCTTCCCTTACCTATCTCTCTTTGTCCCCCCTTCTTCTCTCCTCTCTCACTCACCCTCTCTCCATCTCCTCTCCATCTCTCCCTTGTCACTCCCTCCCCCTATGCACCTCTATCTCCTATGTTTTCTTCCTTCTCTCTCTCCCTCTCCCCGTCCAACTTGTTCCCTCTCTCCTTCTTTCTCTCAAGTCGTCACTCTCTTCCTTCCTCTCTCTCCCTTTCTATCCCACCTCCCTCTTTCTCTACCCCGATCACTATCTCTCTCTATATACCCCTAAACTCTATCACTATCTCCCTCCCTCTCTCCTTCTCTCCTTCCTTTTCACCCTCCATCTCTAAGTCTCCATCTGTCTTTTCCACCCCTCTCTATCCCTCTCTCCTCTTCTTCTCTCTCTCTTCTCCCATCTCCTCTTTGCGTTACTCTCTCTCTATCTCTCCTTTTTCATCCCTTACTCTCTACTTTTATCTCTTTATGTCTTTTTTCTTCGTGTCTCTTCATCCAAATCCATCTCTATCTCCCTCCCCCTCTGCGTCTCTCCCTCACCTCTTGTCTCTCTTAATTCCTTTATCTCCCTCTCTATCACATATGATCGAAAAATTTCACTTTGTGTAATCAACAATATATGTAATGTATAATATATTTTACATTTATTTTTTTATTGTGAAAGATTTATGGTTTTTGGGCATGAGGTATTGATAAGTTATGGTATTAGCCCATGGTATTGTAACAAAACCTATTTACAAGTTAGAAATATCATTGGGAATGTGGGGGTGAATATCCATGACTAAGAATCTTGTTATATTGTAAGTATTTAGATTTTGTGTGCTTATTAATTAAATTTAAATATGGTTATGGAATCATTACCAATCCTTACCAATTTAACGCTCTACTGATCAATTTGTTTGTTGATCACTGTTAGTTTAACATTGACCAATGAAAATTATAATTCTTATCTTTAAAAAATAAATAATTATTTTTCAATATTATTAAATATGAACATTTTCAAACATTTTATTACACCATAAATTGAAGGTCTTATTGCATCCTTTGCACAATATAATGCCATGTGAATAATTGGCTTACAAATGTTATGTCATAATTTATGGATATGATTGCAATTTTCAAGCATTACTTTTAATATTTGTGTAGTGATTTTTATTGTTCAGTTTTGTAGGAAAACCTTTCAGAAATAAAATCATTGAAAAAGTAAATAGCATATTTACCATGAATTACTTCCCACCATAATTGAATAAAATATTTGCATAAAAGTTGGATAGGAATAAGATGTAATTAAATGTGGATACCAAGAATTAATTCCCCCCATTATTTATGTCTTCCTTAGCACTTAAGTAGGAGTAAAATCATGAATGTGACTTGCCAGTGCTTACAACCCACCAAAATTTATGGAAGTTATTCTGGATAAGTAACCAATTCACTTATCCACTCCATAACTTAATTTATTACATCTTGCAACTTAAGTAGGAGTAAAATCATGAATGTGACTTACTAGTGCTTACAACCCACCAAAATGTATGGTAGTTATTCTGCATGAGTAACCAATTCACTTATCCACTCCATAACTTAATTTATTACATCCTGCCAAAGCAAGCTTGGGGGATGATTTCTATAGTTACCACATGTAAGTTATAAATATTTATGCAAGTTTTCCCGTACCATAATTTCTAACATGATTTGGAGGTTTACAATATAACAATTTCTAACTTGATTTGGAGGTTTACAATATAACAAATTGAATTTTATTATTTTTATTTTTTAGCATTTTATTATTAATTGAGCTAAGATTTTAATGTTTACACTCATTTATAGACACTACAATATCACCCCCATACTAGGCTCTATATTACTTTTAACCTTTTATTATTTTTTAACTGAGCCCACATATAAATGTTTAAATTTTACAAACATTTTTGCCTACACATCGGGTTATATAGTGCCTCTCATCCTCAAAAAAACGTACAAAAAGGGTGTAGCTTATTTTATCCTTTAGATATTCCATTGGTTAGAGATAAATTTTATAAATGTGGATGATTTAAAATCAACATCATTTTCATATGTAGTTTGACGTATAAAAGTTGAAATATCCTACATATCAACCACATTTACTAATATGATTGTCCTAGTAAACAACTACAGAGGATTTGTAGACCATTGCTGGGTATGGTTTATGTTGGATAACTATGGTTAAAAATGGTTATCAACGATTCACTATTGTTGTGAATGGTTGAGCATGGTAGGCTACAGATGCTCGTGGTTATTGGAGAGGGTTATTGATGATTGACAATGTTTTAAGAGGGTTGATCGAGGTTGAAGAGAGTTTATTAATGTTTATTATGTTTACTATGGTCAACCCTTAACATAAAAATGTATTTATGTTATGTTAATCTAATAATGTTACATTAATGTAGATTATTGTTACATTAGTACATTCATGGTACATTAATTTTAATGTTACACTAATGGCTCAAGGGGGTGACAAGGTTGACCATGGTTGATCCAGATAGACTTTGGTTGATTGAGGTTGAATATGGTTGGTTTTGGTTGAACTTAATTGACCATGGGTTAGCATAGTTGGACTTCTTTCACAATAATTTACTATAGATTACCATAAGAAACATGGTTGGCCATGACTACCAACATTTACCTATAAAAATCTATGGTTAATCATATAAACAACCCTGCCATATTTAACCATAGTTAATTATGTTAACCATATTAATTATATTATACATATTCTTAACTTTAAAGAACCATACCTTATACTTAAATCTCTACCTTTCATTCACCCCAAGAAAAAAAATAAATAAATAATAATAATAATAATTAACACCACAGCACAAAAAAATTTCAATCATTTTGCTAAAAGTATCGAAACTAATTGAGGGTCCCTTCAAAAAAAGTACATCTTCGCCTATTTTGTGACTATGCTTATGCTACTTTTGGCGTATTAAAGTATAGCCAATTTAGAGATATGGCGATTGACCTTTAGTCGTTGAATTTGAATTCGAGATTACCTATAGAAATAATGTTTAGAGTAGGAACATGTAACAGTCCCAAAATAACAACACATAATTAATTAGATTAATCAAGTGATTTTATAATCAAAAAGCAATTTATCAACTATTTAACATTAGATTACAAAAATAAGAGTGAAGAGAGACAACTTACCTGTGGAATGCTAGTTGAATTCTGCTACGTACAACAAAGTCTTGGAGACGACTCTCCACCCAACCGTAGGCTCAATTGCCCAAAATCTTGCTACAACAGGCCACGCCGAGCCCTCAATCAATGTACTACTACCAGGGTATCCTTTGTCTCCTAACACTATTGTCCTAGAGAATCGATGATGGAATCGTGGAATGATGGAATGCCTCTCATCTTCCTCCCTATCTATTAAATAGAGCAAACATTGGAAGGGGAACCACATGCACACACTCCATGTTTCAACATGCAACTTTACTGCTTTTTTGTTTTATTCTTTTGTTTATATTTTTTTGATAGATTTACCCATTTTTACTGTTTTTCTTGTTTTATTTCTTTTGTTTTTACTTTTTGATAGCTTTACTGATTTTTACTTTTTTTTTTTTTATTCTTATTTATTTAGAAACATGTAATTAATTTATAATTATTTATTATTTTTTATTATTACTATTTTTATTATTCTTTATTCTTTATTCTTTATTATTATTTATTATTTATTATTAGGGGACATTACAATTATTTTGTTATTTATTACTTCATGTAACAGCGCGAGCACCATCTGCTAAACTAGTATAACCAGTAGGCATTGAAAGTTTCACAACACCAAAGAAATCCCAAGGTATCTCTGTCCTCTTTCCCACTTTCAGAATCAGGCATAAGCCTCCTTAGTCTGTATCCTAGTCCAAGGCTAGCCCAATCCTAGTCCAAGGCTGGCCCAAAGGCTCGCGCCTAACTCAAACCTCATCTGCCCCAAGGCAGGCATCCGGTATAGTGCTCAATGTCACCGGGCATAATCATTTATTCCTTGATGCAAGATCTTTATATTGATCTACCAAAACGGGAACAATAACCACTATGGCCTCGCACTAGGCTCTCTTAAGAAAGAGAATAAGGAGGTATGCGTTAATCTCTTCTAGATCTCTTCTCGAACTGATACTAACTGATACTTGAGTATGGAGAGCACGTAGGAGAATACATATGTCTGTCATGATAAGGTGAAGTTGCTGATCAAGTCTATTAAATTCATGGTTGTCTAAATTATGTTAGACTAAAAAATGGTTAAGATAGTTGAGGTAATTAATTTCTTGGGCAAGATGATAACTATAATCTCATTTTTGGTTATTTAACTTGTTTACAACCAATCCCACCATATTAACCATAGAAAACTAAAGGAAAATATGACAAACTAAATAAGTAATAAACTAATCAAAACGGTTCTTGATTTCAACCGATTCTCCATAGTATTAAACTTAGTAAATATATGAGTTTTAAATAAGATTTTATGGTAGGCATGTTACACCAACTCTATTACTATATTCCTCCCTCTCTCCTCTCTCCTTCTCTCCCCCATTCTCTCCATCTCCCCTTCTATGCCTCTTTATCTCACCCCCACACATACACACTCTCTCTCCATCTCTCCCTTGTCACTCCATCCCTATCTCCACTTCTCACTCTCTATGTATTTCTTCTTTCCTCCCTCTCCCCCCCTCCAAGTCCATCTCCTTATCCCTCTTCTACTCTCTCCCTCCCTCTCTCCTCCTCTCCCTCATCCTCTCTCTCCCTTTCTCTCCTATGCCTCTCTCTCTCTCTCTCTCTCTCTCTCTCTGTCTCTCTCTCTCTCTCTATGTTACTATATCCTTCCCTCCTGTTCTCTCTCCTCTCCCCCCTTCTCTCTATTCCTCCTTACTTTTCTCTTTATCTCACCCATAAACATACTCTCTCTCTCTCTCCATCTCTCCCTTGTCACTCATTCTCTCTCTACGCTTCTCACTCTTTATGTATTTCTTCTTCCCTCCCTCTCTACCTCTCCAACTCCATCTCTCTATCCCTACCTCTCCTCCTCTCTCCCAAGTCATCTCTCTCATCCTTACTCATCTCCCTTTCTCTCCTACCTTCCTCTCTCTTTCCCGATCTCTCTCTCTCCTGCAATCCTCTCAATATCCCCCTCCCTCTCTACTTCTCTCCCTCCCCCTTACATCTTTGTGTCTCCCTCTCCCTCTCTTACCCTTCTCTACCTCTTTCAATTCTCTCCCTCTCTCTCTCTCTTCATTCCTCCTTTCCCTTCTCCTTAAGTGTATTTCCATCTCTCCCTTGTTACTCCCCCTATCTCTGCACCTCTATCAATATATGTCATTGTTCTTCCCTCCCATATATATCTAGAGTTAATATATATCATGATATATTAATATATTTTATCATATGACAAATTTAATATTGTATTAATCAAAAGTTATTAACTTTAACAATATTAATATTATAATACACTAATTTCAATATTAGATTTAATAATAAAAAAAAATTAACCTTTTAACATTAATATTAGGGTTAATAATATTTTTTTTGCATGGTATTAATAATAATTTGTCCTATAGGCTTCATCTAAGTAAAACTTCTTTTTTGAGTGTTAGTAAGTACAAAGAGGTTTACGGAGTAAATATAAAAATAGGTTTTATTTATTTACCATAACCCTGGCTTATTTATTTTTTATTTGTTTATCATATCTCTTTTATTTACCATGGTATTTGAGCCATAGCATTGGTATACCATTAAATGTTGATTTCTAACCCTATTTGCTATATTTTTATTTATTTACCATACCTCTTTATGCCACTTTTATATTTATTTATTTATCATACTTCTTTTATAAATATGGTATTTAGCCCATAGGCTTCACCTAAATAAAACCCCTTTTTTGAGTTTTCCTATATATAAATAGGTTTATGGAGTAAATCTAAAAAGAAATTTTATTTATTTACCACAACTGTTAAGTAAATATACAAAAATGTTTTTTTTCCAGGTAGACAAAAAAAAAATGTTTTATTTAAATTTATATTGTGTTTATTTGGTTTTCAAATAAGACCGACATTAACTTAATTTAAAAATGTGAAATGTTAAACATTACTTTTAGATTTAGATATTTACCTGAGATCTACTCCCTATACTTCATGTAAAAATTAAAAAACATCAAGTGTTACTAATATTTACCTCTATATATATAAAATGAAATTAGTGACATTTTTCTAAATATATTTTCCCTAAAAAAAATATTAACAGAAATAAAATAAGGAAAAAAAGGGATAAAAAACAATTATATTTATTTCTCGTTGAGAAAAATATATTTTAAATAATAGATTTATGAAGAAGTGCAAAAGAGTTCAAGAAAATATCCTTGTTCCGACATTTAAGGAGCCCTATTTAATTTTATGTTCATTCGCATTTAAGTTTTACATTGTCCAGCCCGGAAACACATTTATTATCTCCTCTCTCACTCCTGTACGATGAAATCGGGGTTATTAACACGTTAAAAGAGTCGGATTACCCGGAAGCGATTCTGAGTCAAACATCAACCGCGGTCACACATTCCTATTCCTTCAGGAGATCCGCTACGCTCATCGATTCCACATAGACATTCAATAAGTGGAAGATCCAAATGGTCTCTACGAGTTCCCCATGAACAAAGTTGAATCAGATATCGCAACCCCGGCCATATACTTCCATTCCTAGCGCTCTCCAGTAGACTCTGTTCGACTCTGTTACATGCATGATGTTTGAAACGATCTATTCTGAGGTCGCAAGATCGAACGCTAAAATATCTTTGAGCCGCGGCAATTTCTATGAACAAAGACTCCCTTCCGTGTGCTCTACGAACAAAGACTCCCTTCATAGTATATACTACAATTAATTTGTATTCAATTCCATATTCAGATTTATTCACCATATCAGATCAAGAAATTCGGATACGCCTCCCATCCCCTTCTCCGTCATGTATTTATAGACTATGCCCCTTTGTGAGTATTGTATATTCATGAAATAGTTTACGTGCAATTGCAAATCAGCCCTACACAGCATTTCTGCCATAATTAAGGGCATAAAAGTTGTCATTCCTGACACATCGTTTTTAACACTAGTAAACCGATAATCTCATTGCCCATGCAGATGAAAATCAGTATGTCTGTTATTGTAGATGCTGCTCTTCTCTTATTTGTGATGACGTTGTTGTTAAAGGAAGTCTCCGCCACGTGCAGGCCAATGCATGGGATTACTGATAAAAGAATGAATGTTCATTCTTCCGTAGCAGTAGAAGGTTTAGCTCTATGGCAATCACTTGCAGACGGTCAACCCGAGAACAATCTTCCAAAACCGCCACCACCGCCTCAAAGCAGTATTGTTGGCTCGTCGTTGGAAGCGCGGTTAGCGGGAAAATCTTGCGGGCCTCATCACGACAAAAATGTTCCATGTCCACCAAATCTACGAACAGAGAAGTACAAGATGGACGTGCATGGCAAGGAAGAGATAACAAGGGATCATCAGACTTCCATTATGGCTGGAAAGAACAAACCAGCAGATACGCCCAGTTTGATGATATTATAAAACCCAGGGCCTTCTCGCACGAGTACATAAAACTTAGGGCCATCTCTCACTTAGGGCCTTTTTGATCTTTTGCGTGTTCTTGTTCGTCGTAGGATATACTTTGATCTTTATAGTATTTTCTTTCAGGTTCCGATATGTCTCTTACCTATTCCGCAATAAAATATAATTTTGTTTTCTTTTTATTTATTATAATCGGGAATAATCTAGACGAGCCACCGATCAATTTTTTCAACATGAGTGAAAGTGGCTTACTTATTCCGAAATTTTAAAGGAATTGGACTCAAAGACTTACTTATTTCATTGCCAAAGTTACATGATATTTTTGTAAGTAAGAAAAATATATAGATAACTCAGAATTAAAAATATAAAATATTTTTTTTCAAAAAAAAAAAAATAATATCATCAGAATAAAAATATAGTATTGATTAGTTATTTTTATTTTTATTTCATTTTTTCTTTAGAGGTAGTTGATTCCAACAAACATGTAGACACTATATTCCAGCACCGCCAACAATGGCCATTCGACTTCCAATGCCATGCAATGAAGGATTAAAAATACAGAGTTTGGATGTCACCAATCGTTTATGACATATATCAGTGGAATATTTCTGAGAACCTATGGGTATATTATTGAAAATCCAACCATACCCACACGTGCTTAGCTTCTCATTCACTGCAAACCCACGCAGGGAATTAAAGATGTGTCGCACCTCCGAAACGAGACCTTGCTCAGCATGACGACAACTGCAAACAAAAATACCTGAAAATGAAAACACTCTAAATGCTAGGGACAACACTTTCAAACGCTGGTTCTGCACCTCATCGACCGATTGTTCTCTATGTAGCGCTGTCCATGGTGAGCGCATCGAAGGTTTAACACAATTTGGAGGCGGCTCTCCTCAAGCACTCCTCCTCTGTAATTGCAAGTAATTCAACTCTTCATAATATACCACCAGGATTCAGCGCTCAATTCTTCACAAAACTCTACCGAAAACCCTGCATACTGACATGCCTATTCTGTGGCAGTCCTATTTTCTTTTTCCCCATTTTAGGCAGGGTCTCCAGATCTTCGAGCGAGTCCCTAATCAATAGAAATGTTGGTCCATTTGCACCCAGAAGGTGATTTTCGTGAACTAGAAATTAACAAATACCACACAGAGATTTCTGATGGCAATTCCAGTAACATTAACAGTTTATTACTGACTCAGGGTTCAACCTATGACAGTTTCCTCTGAAACAACATACAAAACTTGATTTTGGATTTAATTTATGACAGACGTGAATTCCTTAACAACATTTCATATATTCATTGAGCATTCACTGACCATCACATAAAACACACAGATATTTCTGAGCAGACACTTACACACTTGTTCAATTAACCATGGGGAGATCGAGTCACAAAATCACAAAACTATTACAGATTTCATTTGCAGAATATTTATTATTACTGTTACCTCAACGGCCTGACCATACAAGGATGGGTGTGCTCTACCCTGGCCCTCTTTATCTGGCAGACCTCCCCTCACTCGATCTATCTCTCCCCTGCTGCCTACTCCTTCCTTTCTTTTCCCAAGAATAAGTTATACATAAGTCATACCTAACTACTTCTTCCCACACATGAAGGAATTAGTTATACAGTTATAATTCAATCTTGATATCCACCTAAACAAACTAGACCACTTGGCTTGATCTCCACGCAAGGATGATCACTTGCCATTTATTCCTAATTAGACCACCCTTAACTACTTACCCTTATTGAAATCAACACAAATTTAACAACTAAGTCTTCCTCAAGTCTTGCTTTAGCCACAACATGTGACCACCTTTCACATTGCTGGCCCGGACTAGATGCTCCTGCATCAGACTCTCACGGTTGAAAAGATTCATGATCTCCTGATCATGTGCTTTCAAAAAGGAATGAAGAAAAATAAAATTCCTCCTGGATCCCAGACTTTGTCCTCGAGTTGTCCATATGCTTTGCTCCTCCGTTTAGGCTACATGTCAGCTGCTTCCTATTTCATCTTCCTTCTTTGTTCACAATAGTTTGGAGCTACTGTAATAAGTTTGTCGTGGTGTTCAATTTCATAATCTTCCTCTTTACCTTCATGAGACTTGACCACCTGCGCAAGATTGTTTTCTTGGAAAAATGTTTTGGTCACATCTTCTCCAAAAGACAAACCAACATCTTGTTTGCTAGGTCCATGCCATTTTTGGAGCTCTGGATCGCTCCAAAGTATTTCACGCATCAGACCCTCTTTAGGTGGCTCTCGGAACCAAACAATGTCTTTGATATCATCCAGTTTTATACCATCAACACTAAAAAGACTATATTGGACAACAAAAATCTTGTCATTGAGGACATGAGCCAAAGGCAAGCAGCAAAACACTTCAGCGAAAATCTCAACCATGTTTTCACTGTACTTGGACTTGACTTTTCCGTCAAAACTATAAATCTGGTTCATACTCCTACTTTCACGATTTCCTCTTGCAAGATAGAGTTCAGTTGGACACATACGCTTGAATACGAATAGCACAAGTATAACTTCAACTGAAAAGGAAGCTGAAGGATTAAACTCCTTTACTTGCAATAATATTTGAAATGCACACCTTCTGTGTATATTTTCCTGATTCTTGAAGTCATTTTTTTTACAAATTCCAATGTTACATTTTCTCCTTCTATTTTATGTTGTTGCTCTACCTTTATTGAATGAAAATTAATGGAATCATCA
The DNA here is from genome assembly GCA_000404065.3 of Pinus taeda. Classification (NCBI taxonomy): domain Eukaryota; kingdom Viridiplantae; phylum Streptophyta; class Pinopsida; order Pinales; family Pinaceae; genus Pinus; species Pinus taeda. The sequence goes on along the minus strand of APFE031264214.1, from coordinate 15,237 downwards.
ACAGAATGATTCTCAAGACCATTCACTGAGATGGCCTCAATAAATCTAACTTTTTTGACTTTTGTTTCAGTCTCTTCAAGCTTTTTGGCAGCATCAGGATCATTTGGACAAATTCTCTTAACTTGCTAAAAATATTTTAGTACTTGACTAGTCACCTTTTCTGATGCTTCCGACCTTTGCCTTCCGGTCTGCTTCAACATCAGTTTCTTTATGTTCTCAATCTATGTTTCCGTTCGATCTTCTTCTTGGTCTTCTTCATTAATTCTCGCTTCCTACTTTAGCTGGTTGTTTCTGTCTAGCTACATCTTCCTCTGCTTCACACATTCAGACTGTGTGTCTCCTTTCAATAGTATTCCAATTTGTTTTTTTGGACTTTCTTATTTCATCAACACTTCAGTATGTTGACTTAACTCCAAAGAGTTTTCAAGTTTTTCCTCTACATCATCTATTCTAACGAGGCTTCCTTTCCATGGTTCACAGTTGTGAACTTCCTCCTCTGCTTTTGCTTCCTTTACTACAGACCTCTTGCAATCTTCATCAGGTATAGGTGCTTTTAACCATTTCTCCAGTAACTCTAACTCTTTCTCCCATACATTAGCTTCTTGATGAGCATTTCTTTCTTTTTCTCCTTGATCCTGTTGTCGACTTTTTATCATTGTCAGCTCTTCTTCCTTTTCTTCACCTTTTTCTAGGTGAATTTCTGCTTCATGTCGTCTTCTTTGAGGTACATTTTCCAGGTTGATCAACTCAACATCTCCCATGCTTGACTCAACCATGCCTATCATCATGACTGCGTGATGATCTTCTACTATGTTTTTAGAAATCATGGTCTCTTCTTCATGAAATTCTTTGACAATCTTCATTGGATGTCCCTTTTCACCTTTATATGTTGCTTCCACTAATATTTTTGAGCTCTCTCCTTCTATGCAGTTTTCTCTTCTGGGACTATCAGCTACATTCTGTGTAAGTGACACTGAATCGCTTGAAAACAATGTTGAGGAGCCATCCAATGGAGATGAACAATAGCTAGGACCACATGCTTTCTACCAAGAAATGTCTCTACTAACTATGGGCAACCCTGTTACTGATACATTAACTAGCTAAGTGGAATCAGAATGTCCTAAGTGGACAGGGTGATTGTTGTTTCCTAAAGTGAAATTTTCCAAATTTCGAGTTTTTTTAATGCTGTAAGATTACCTCTATCACCATGAACACAAGATGTAGACAACTTAACCCTTCCTCCAATTGATTTTATGTCTCCGCCTGCCAACCTCTCAAGGTAACCGGCTTGATATGCATCCCAAACCATGGGAACATAATAGGGTTGATCCCTACCTTTGATGGCATTTCTGCCAGGTTTCCATTGACCAAAAATGGAAAATTAAATGATGATTTGTCTTCTCTCACCTGTCGAACTGATACTTCCATGTCATTTAAACCCTCTTGGACCTCTTTTGTCTCTCTCAGGCTACTCCTAGAAAGTTGCACATCCTCTACGGAATATTTTTTAGATGTTACATATTGAATTAACAAATTCTTTTCTACTGATATAACACTCTTCCTAACGCTCATTTGGCCTTCTTGCATACCTGAACTTCCTTCGAGTGGGAACATTGTAGCCAAGATTTGTGGCAACGGTGTATGCAATGCTGGAAGTTTATGTGGCATATCAATTACTTTATTTGCATCTTTTCCCATAAGGTTGTGTTTCCATGATTCCATTAGTTTTACCTTCTATCACTAGTCCAACCTATTTCTCTGAATTTCCTTCTAGTCTTCCTGTCAACATTTCAGTATGCTGATGCAAGTTCTCTTCTCAAACTTTGAGACCCTCATACGATCTCACCTCTTCCTCATCATCATCCAGGGATATTCCTTCCTCTGGCTTGCAGATAACTTCATCTGCTTCTCATGCTTCTTCAAGCATTTTCCTCTGAACAAATTTGCCTGCGACATCTTCAATTCTTATCCTTGACTCAAAGAATTTGAGTTCCTCTGTCCATAAGGCAATCTCCTTTTGCTTCCACCTCATCTATAATGAGTGCCAAATCACCTTATTTCCTTTTGAAAGAAAGTTCCGTCCTCTGTTTTTGGTCTTCGAGTTCTTGTAGTAGCTCTATCAACATCTCCAATCTTGCTTTCATGTCAGCAAGTTGCTTGTCAAGCTCCTCTTGACTCATCCTCTTCATGCCATTTGTCTTGGCATTCTTTCCTCCATAGTGACTTTCTTTAGAACCTCTGCAATGATCTTCAATCATCTTTGTCTTCATCCTCTCTTCTTGAGCTCCTCTCTCTACTGCAGCAAGCCTCCGCAATAGCAAGTCCTCCTCACTACAATCTTACCTCACTAATCTCTCCACGCTCAGTGTTTTGGTAAGCATGGTCCTCCATCTGGAACCTCCTCTTGAGCACCATCTTTACTCTTCCTAGGCTTCTGCAAGATCTCACTCTCCATTGAGAACACTTCAGTCGTCCTCTCTCATTCTCCCTTGGGTCATCCTCTCCCATTCTCCCTTGGGAACACCTCAGAGTGCTTTCCTTGTTCTTCTTTTCCCTTTGCCTACTACTGAAAACCTACAATCATAGTTTATGAACCCAATGACAACAAATATCATATATATATATTATATATATATATTATATATATATATGTATATATATATATTATACGTATATATATATATATATATATTATGATCCCTGCATGATCATGTCCATTTGCATTTTGCATGCACTGTCTCAAATTATTTTCTTCAGTCGTCCTCTTTGTTCTGCGATGTGTTCAGATTTAAAATCTCCCTTGAGAATGAAATTCTCAACTCTCTCTACTATCTTTCATTTGGTTATCTTGGACCTTTTTTGTCCTTGGCCATTCGCCCTCTGCAACGTTTCCTATGCTATCTTACCTCTTTACTATTGCCAACGTCGGTCTTCTTCCAAGACTTGCTTTCTCCCTATGTAACCTTTGAACCCTCACTCACAAAACACGTTGTAGTCTTTTTATCCTACCAGTCTTTCGCATTACCAACTCTGTCACCGTGGCTGCTCACACTCTTCTTTCTCAGCACGCAAAAACTCCTTTCCGCAGGAAATCTTTTCCCGCTCTGATACCAAAAATGGTGAAAACGAATTCTAGGGTCTCTTCATTTCATTAGAAAACCACTCCTGGTCCAATCCATGCTCCAGAGGTAGTTGATTCCAACAAACCTTTACACACTACATTCCAGCACCACCAACAACAACCATTCAACTTCTTCCAGCTACACCTATAACAATGAGGCTTCTTACTTCCAACGCCATGCAATGAAGGATTAAAAATACATAGTTTGGATGGCACCAATCGTTTCTGATATATACCAGTGGAATATTTCTTGAAACCTATGGGTATATTACTGAAAATCCAACCACACCCACACACGCTTAGCTTCTCATTCATTGCAAACCCACGCAGGTGTTACCGGGAATAGTGTCCACTCGGATGCTGCTATTCCCACTAAGATGGGTGGCTATCTTAGAAACAAACAAGTAAAGTCTACTTTCATTTTCCTTTATGAAAATAGACAAGAGGAGAACCAAGAAGACCAACCTTAGTCTTGTGCTTCATTTCCTCTCCTTCTTGATAGAGCTTCGCTGCTTCTTCTTTGTCTGCCCAGCTTCAAAGAGCACCTGTGGAATCACAGCAACATACTACTATCGAAGAAACAAGGATCTATATTCATAAATAACACAGGACCAGATGTTTGTTAACCATACAAATGCATATATAAACAATTACACAAGAATATGGAAGAAAACTAGAATAGCTTTATTAAGATGAAAAGTAGCAAGAGGATTACAATCATATGTCCTGACCCAGCATCATCCTCCAGCTAGAAAGCCCTTCTTCACCTCAATCAAAGCTTAGATCACCCAACACTATGAATGTTAATCATTTTGCTAGGGAGAAATGCTAAGTTGGATGTAAAGAATAATAGAGCACAACAGGAGAAAAACCCATGTTCTAAAGAGAAACAAAATATTATTTTCATATATAAAAACAAAATGCCTAGGTGAACAAGTACTGCAGACCCTTAAAGTGGGGCATTGCTAAGAAAAAGTACTTTGTAAACAATCTATAAGAAAACCACTAAGAAACCCAAGAAGGTTCTTAATTCCTAGAGGCAGGAACATCTAAGCTTAGAGGCAGTTGTTAGAGGCAGTTCATGGTTGAGTGGAATATCTTCTATTCCTGAATATTCCCAAGCAACTAATTGAAGTTAGACATATGTCTATTTGTGATTTACATGTTGATTATGGAAATTTTCAATGTCATTTTAATGAAAATTTAGATTTAATGTTGAAATTAAAATTTAGCTTTATTTGTTACAATTTTTGCATGCATATATTGATGAAATCCCAAGTAACACAATTGGTTACATATGTGATTGCACTGATTTGTATACTGAATCTTATAATACTTAATTTATTATATAAATGACTAAATGAATGTGGAATTAAATAATTATCCATATATTAAATAAGGTATATTTTCATAGATAAAGTAATTTTCAAAACAGATGATTATGGTTAGACCTATCCTAGTGTGTTACTACATATTGAACCAATTAGTGTGCTATTTTGTTACTACATATTGAACCAAATAGTATTATAGTGTTAGTTTGAAGGTGAACTGGAGTATATTGTGAATTAAAGTCTAAATTTGGAAATGCAATAAATCATACATGCATAGTTAAAATATCTTCCTTCAGATAAATATGAGCTACTTTCTGTAAGCTCTCAACAGTAGTAAGCATGATAATTAAATGAATTATGTTAGAAGTATTATCCAATAGTAATAAAAGTATAGAAGTTACGTTAAACTATATAATTAATTATAATATATATTCTGTTGGGAATTGAGACCAAGAAGTTATATATATTAGTTCTAATTATTTGTGTATGGAAATTCCTACATGAAAAAATATATAAGTATTATATATAGATATATGAAAATTTTCCTTCTCCAAACTATTATTGGGAACTATGTCTAATTAAATAAATTTTAGTTAATTATTATAGGATTATCTCGCTATATTCTTGTATTGTTACAGGAGTACATGCAAAACTAAATTACGCTACAGATAAAAGGAATCAATTAATTCATATAAAATGTGCTAGACTATCTAAAACTTTACAAAATCCTATTGAAGAATTATGAAGAAGATAATTTGTATAATGAATATTAAATTACATTTTTGGGTAAGGAAAGATGGAATACAAAGACATGACTTATATTAAGGTTAAAGAGAAAAGTAGAGACTTTGTTTGTGAATCTAGCTAATGAAGAGAGTTAAGCAATTAAAAAAAGTAGTTATATAATTACATGATAATTATATATAAAAGTGTCTTACATTACTATTATGCTTAGTAAAAGAATTGAAGAGGAGTCCATTCCTCACTCCTAAATATAAAGTAGTAACTAAGTAGAAGACTTGTAGATTAATAATATGATGTTTTAGAAAATCTATTATTTAATAAACTTGTGACCAAGCAAAAGAAATAAAAACTCAACAATATGGTGGAATTTAAATTAAGTCAAAATAAAATTCAAAATTAGAACGACCATAAACAATCAAATTGTACATATGAATCTATCATTTAATAATCCACATTGTTGAAGTGTTATGTGAACACATATTTATATAATTCCATAATTGAATATAGGAAACAAACAATATTTCATAAATCATAAGTATGTACAATATAATAATACATTCCAGTAGCAATAAAAATCATAAAAGACAACTATAAAATCTTAGAGAACTATATTCAATTCAAGAACAGTATTACAACCAACATCTCACTCCAATATAAATGGCAACAACTATGGTAGGTTGATTTAAAAATTAATATCACCAACAAATAGAAAGACTAACTAAATTGGCACAAATGTCCTTAGTGATCTAGGTCCCCACATAAACGACTCAAACCCTAATAGCATTGGAAATAATAATAAATCATAGCAAATATTTGGCAAACCAAGACATGAAAGAAGCTATCCAAAGAAAACCATTCAAATTTTGAGTATAATTAGAAATTTCGGCCTGAAAGGAAGAGAAGAAATTTAGTTTTCTGTGATGTCATGAAGTTGTAAATTCATCTTCGCCACACAAATTTTCTCAATAAATCATACCTCTCATAGAATTCATGACATGAAGCTTGAATAAGATACAGATTTCTTGAATTGACATTAAAAAAACAAAAGTATACTTATAGGTATTACCTAAAGAAGTATCTTGTACCCTTTTTCTGTCTTCCAAACGAATACAAGTGGAAACAAGTAAAGAATTCTTGCAATGAACTAAAAACAATTTTATGTTGGGAGATTCCGAAATGAAAGTATTAATACAGTGCTAGAAGGAACTAGAGCAACAGTGGCACTAAGGATTGATGGGTAAAAACCCTAAAGTAGAAGAACAAGGATCTTGAATTAAACAAACTTAGTTGATTGTTGGAATACATGGAGAATCACAATATGAAATATAGAAAGGGAAATTTTGGACCATACTCTTAAACAAAGTGGCCATACATCTTCAATACTAAAATAAGGGTTTAGAAGTAGAAGAAAAACAAAGCACTTACCAGAATTTGACTCGTACTATTAAATGTAAAAACCAGAGAAAGGAAGACAGTTTTGACCTTTCAACCAATGCAAAATGAAAACAGGATCCTTGTACCGTCAAGAAACCAAATGCTAATACCTGGGTAGAAAACTGAGTAAATTAGGGAAAACCCTTAATTTTTTAGACCTAAAAATCAATGAAATTAAACAATGAGAAATGAAGCAACAATTACCTGGAATGATTGCAAATGACAAGAGATATCCTTTATAATTACCATTTCAAATAAAATGAAATTGATGGGATGGTACATTCACCAACACTCTTTGTGATGCATACAAAAATGTAAGGGAAAATTTACACAAGGGAAAAAGTGATTGACAAAAATTTAAAAGTGAAGGTACTAAGTATAAATTACGAGAAAAAACAAAGAAGCAAATAGTAAGTATCCAGGGATAAATGACATAAGATTTTTCTTGATATCTGAAAAGCACCTGTAAAAACTGAAAACAAAAAGTCGACAGCAAAACCCTCAAAGGGTCACCTGTTGGAGCGACGCTCTACCCATTGTAAACAAAGTTAAAAATGACCAAATGAATATGAAATGATAACGTTTCATTATTTGAAAACCGCAATATAGTTTTCCACCATCATATTTAAAATTAAAATCACCAATTGGAGCGATTCTCTACCCATTGTAAACTGGTGGCTGAGCAGTTAATTAACCAAGAAATGTATAAATGAAACTGAATCATACTAAATGGAAAGGCACAAGTAAAAATACAATGTTTTGCGTGGTAAAACCTTGACAGGGTGTCGAGGAAACATCCGCAGGGAAAGGGACTCGATTTTTTATTAAATCAACAATGGTTCTCCTCGATTATAATAGTTGGGGAATTTATCATTTTATAGGAGCCTCCTCCATTACATAACTGTTGTTTCATTATAAAACCAACTTGGTGGTAAATACAATTTTTACACATATTTACAATTAGTTGTCAAATTCCAACAAACTCCACCTTGACAACAACTTTGCTAATCCCTTGCCCATGCCCATTCATCATCTCTTTTACAAGCCAAGAGAAGCTAAACACCATCGCAACTTATCTACTGTAACTGGCTTCGTAAATATGTTTGCACAATTTTCTCGTATATGGACCTTCATAAGAGATGCTTTTCTGTCATTGATCACATGTCTCAAAAAATGATACCTTACATCAATGTGCTTAGTCTTTCTATGATAAGCTGGATTTTTAGCCAAGTGAATAGAGCTCTGACTATCACAGAGTACATTCATCCTCTCCTGCTTCCTTTCAATCTCATCAAGTAGACCCTTTAACAAGATTACTTCTTTACTCGCATCTGAAGCAACTATATATTCTGCTTTGGTAGTGGACAACACAACTATTTCTTGAAGCTTTGACATCCAACTAATTGCTCCACCTGTAAGAGTAAAGACATAACGTGTAGTAGATCTCCTTTTTTCCAAATCATCTACATAATCAGTGTCTACATATCTGTAGACTGATCCTTCACTACCATTAAAGATGATTTAATGGTCACTTGTGCCTCTTAGATATCGAAGCACCCATTTCACTACTCATCAATGTTCTTCACCTGGATTTGCTATGAACCTGCTGACAACTCCAACTGCATGTGAAATGTCAGGTCTTGTAGATACCATCACATACATTAAGTTGCCTACAATATTTGCATATGGTACATGAGACATATACTGCTTTTCTTCATCTGAATCACCATGTAAAAAATTTGTTTTAACATCTAATTTTTATAACTCAAGGTTAAGTACTGTAGTTAGTGCTAACACAATATGAGTAGAAACATGTTTCACAACTGGGGAATAAAACTCACGAAAGTCAACACCTTCAACTTGAGAATACCCTTTTTCTACCAATCTCTCCTTATACCTTTTGATACTTCCATCAAATTTTCGTTTCAATTTGAAGACCCATTTACACCCAACAACACTTCTCCCTTCAAGACGTTATACAAGATCCCAAGTATTATTCTTCGATAAGGAATCCATTTCTTCTTCCTTTTCGGTCTTCCATTTTTTTCTATCAGTATCATCTACTACTTCCTAATAACAAGAAGGTTCCCCATCTTCAGTAATCAAAGAAAAAGATGAAGTAGAATAGTCATACCTTTTAGGAGTTTTTCTTTCCCTTGTAGACCTTCTTAGAGTGACTCGTTGTTGAACTGGTTCAAAAACTTCAATAGATTCCTTTGTATCTTCAACACCTTTCCCTCTAGAAGTCTCTCCTTCCTTTCAACTTTCAAGAGAAGGTATATCCTCCAACTAAATTTGTTGATTTGGTGATACCTATTCTTGTTCAATTCTTTCAACATTTGATTTTAAAAGAGAAGATTCGTCAAATGTTACATCTCTTATAATGACTATCTTCCGTGACGTAGGATTCGACAACCTGTATCCTTTCACCGGATAGTCATACCCAACAAAGACATAACATTTTGATTTTGGATCTAATTTTGAATGTTGATTTTTAGGAATAAGAGAACAGGCATCACAACCAAATATCCTTAAATGTGAATAATCACAAGACTGACCTGACCAAACTTCCTCAGGAATTTTACAATTAATTTCTACTAAAGCTAATTTGTTAACTAAATATCAAGCAGTGGATACTGCTTCTGCCCACAACTCCTTTTGTAGATTAGCATTGTTGATCATGCTCCTAACTCTTTCCATAATAGTTCGATTCAGACGTTCAACAACACCATTTTGCTGAGGATCATAAACAACAGTTTTATGTCTAACAATTCCTTCATCCTTAGAGTATTGTTCAAATTCTAGAGAAGTACCTCTCTCTTCACCCAAATCCATCTCTATCTCCCACTCCCTCTCCTTCTCTCCCTCACCTATTGTCTCTCTTAATTCCTTTATCTCCCTCTCTATCACATATGATCGAAATTTTTCACTTTGTTTAATGAACAATATATGTAAGGTATAATAAATGATTTATGGTTTTTTGGCATGAGTTATTGATAAGTTATGGTATTAGCCCATGGTATTGTAACAAAACTTATTTACAAGTTAGAAATATCAATGGGAATGTGGAGGTGAATATCCATGGCTAAAAATCTTTTTATATTGTAAGTATTTAGATTTTGTGTGCTTATTAATTAAATTTAAATATGGTTATGGGATCATACTAATCCTTACAATGGTTATGGAATCATTACTAATCCTTACCAGTTTAACTCTTTACCGATCAATTTGTTTGTTGATCACTGTTAGTTTAGTGTTGACCAATGAAAATTATAATTCTTATCTTTAAAAAATAAATAATTATTTTTCAATGTTATTAAATACAAAAATTTTCAAACATTTTATTACACCATAAATTGAAGGTCTTATTGCATCCTTTGCACAATATAATGCCATATCAATAATTGGCTTACAAATGTTATGTCATAATTTATGGATATGATTGCAATTTTCAAGCATTACTTTTAATATTTGTGTAGTGATTTTTATTCTTCAGTTTTGTAGGAAAACCTTTCAAAAATAAAATGATTGAAAAAGCAAATAGCATATTTACCATGAATTACTTCCCACCACAATTTAAGAAAATATTTACATAAAAATTGGATAGGAATAAGATGTAATTAAATATGGATACCAAGAATTACTTCCCCCCATTATTTATGTCTTCCTTAGCACTTAAGTAGGAGTAAAATCATGAATGTGACTTACTAGTGCTTACAACCCACCAAAATTTATGGAAGTTATTCTGCATAAGTAACCAATTCACTTATCCACTCCATAACTTAATTTATTACATCCTGCCAAAGCAAGCCTAGGGGATGATTTCTATAGTTACCACATGTAAGTTATAAATATTTCTGCAAATTTTCCCATAGCATAATTTCTAACTTGATTTGGAGGTTTACAATATAACAAATTGAATTTTATTATTTTTAATTTTTAACATTTTATTATTAATTGAGCTAAGATTTTAATGTTTACACTCATTTATAGACACTACAATATCTTCCCCATACTAGGCTCTATATTACTTTTAACCTTTTATTATTTTTTAATTGAGCCCACAAATAAATGTTTAAATTTTACAAACATTTTTGCCTACACATTGGGTTGTATAGTGCCTCTCATCCTCAAAAAAATGTGCAAAAAAGGTGTAGCTTATTTTATCTTTTAGATATTCCATTGTTTATAAATAAATTTTATAAATGTGGGTGATCTAAAATCAAAATCATTTTCATATGTAGTTTGACATATAAAAGGTGAAATATGCTACATATCAACCACATTTACTAATATGATTGTCCTAGTAAACAACTACAGTGGATTTGTAGACCATTGCTAGGTATGGTTTATTTTGGATAACAATGGATAAAAATGGTTATCAACGATTCACTATGGTTGTGAATGGTTGAGCATGGTAGGGTTGATCGAGGTTGAAGAGAGTTTATCAATGTTGATTATGTTTACTATGGTCAACCATTAACATAAAAATGTATTAAAGTTATGTTAATCTAATAATGTTACATTAATGTAGATTATTGTTACATTAGTACATCCACGTTACATTAATTTTAATGTTACACTAATGGCTCAAGGGGGTTGACAAGGTTGACCATGGTTGATCGAGATAGAATTTGGTTGATTGAGGTTGAATATGGTTTGTTTTGGTTGAACTTAATTAACCATGGGCTACCATAATTGGAGTTCTTTCACAAAAAATTACTATAGATTACCATAAGAAACATGGTTGGCCATGGCTACAAACATTTACCTATAAAAATCTATGGTTAATCATATAAACAACGCTGCCATATTTAACCATGGTTAATTATGTTAGCCATATTAATTATATTATACATACTCTTAACTTTAAAGAACCCTATCTTATACTTATATCTCTACCTTTTTTCACCCTAAGAAATAAAAAAATTAAAAAAAATAAATTAACACCACAGAACAAAAAAATTTCAATGATTTTGCTAAAAGTATCGAAGCTAATTGAGGGTGCCTTCAAAAAAATTACATCTTCGCCTATTTTGCAACTATGCTTATGCTACTTTTGGCGTATTAAAGTATATCCAATTTAGAGCTCTCGCAATTGACCTCTAGTAATTGAATTTGAATTCGAGATTACCTACAAAAATAATATTTAGAGTAGGAACATGTAATAGCCCCGAAATAACAACACGTAATTAATTAGATTAATCCAACGATTTATAATCAAAAAGCAATTTATGAACTAGTTAACATTAAATTACAAAAATAGGAGTGAGGAGAGACAACTTACCTGTGGAATGCTAGTTGAATGCTAGTTGAATTCTGCTACCTGCAACAAAGTCTTGGGGACGACTTTCCAACCAACCATAAGCTCAATTTCGCAAAATCTTGCTACAACTGGCCACCCCGAGCCCTCAATCAACATACTACTGACAAGGTATCTTTTTTCTCCTAGCACTATTCTTCGATAGAATTGATGATGGAATGCCTCCCATCTTCCTCCCCATCTATTAAATAGAGCAAACATTGGAAGGGGAACCACATGCACACACTACGTGTGTCAACATGCAACTTTACTGCTTTCTTGTTTTATTCTTTTGTTTTTATTTTTTTGATAGCTTTACTGATTTTTATGTTTTTCTTGTTTTATTTCTTTTGTTTTTACTTTTTGGTAGCTTTACTGATTTTTACTATTTTTCTGTTTATTCTTATTTTATTTAGAGCATGTAATTAATTTATTATTATTTATTATTTATTGTTTATTATTTATTTAATATTATATTATATTATTTATTATTTATTATTTATTTATTATTTATTATTTATTTATTTATTATTTATTATTATGGGACGTTACATACTTCCCCACTTTAAGGAACTTCGTCCCGAAGTTAAGTTTTTTTATTATTTATTATTTATTATTAGGGGACATTACATTTATTTTGTTATTTATCACTTCATGTAATAGTCCCGGCACCCTCTGCTGAACTAGTATAACTAGCAGGCATCGAAAGTTTCACAACACCCGAGAAATCCCAAGGAATCTCTATCCTTTTTACCACTTTTGGAATCAGGCATAAGCCTCCTCAGGTCTATATCGTAGTCCCAGGCTGGCCCTAAGGCTCGCCACTGACTCAAACCTCATCTGCCCCAAGGCAGGCATCTGGTACAGTGCTCAATGTCACCGAGCACAACCATTTATTCCTCGATGCAAGATCTTTATATTGATCTATCAAAACAGGAACAATAACCACTATGGCCTCACACTAGGCTCTCTTAAGAAAGAGAATAAGGAGGCATGCGTCGATCTCTTCTGGATCTCTTCTCGAACTGATACTGAACTGATACTTGAGTAGGGAGAGCACTGAGGAGAATACATACGTCTGTCATGAAAAGGTGAAGTTGGCGACCAAGTCTATTAAATTCATGGATGTCTCATTATGTTGAGACTAAAAAATGGTTAAGGTAGTTGAGGTAATTAATTTTTTGGGGAAGATGATAACTATAACCTCATTTTTTGTTATTTAACCCATTTACAACGAATCCCACCATATTAACCATCGAAAACTAAAGGAAAATATGACAAACTAAATGAGTAATAAACTAATCAAAACGGTTCTTGATTTCAACCGATTCTTCATACTATTAGACTTAGTAAATATATGAGTTTTAAATAAGATTGTATGGTAGGCATGTTACACCAACTCTATTACTATATGCCTCCCTCTCTCCTCTCTCCTTCTCACACCCATTCTCTCCATCTCTCCTTCTATGCCTCTTTATCTCACCCCAAACATACACACTCTCTCTCCATCTCTCCCTTGTCACTCCATCCCTATCTCCACTTCTCACTCTCTATGTATTTCTTCTTTCCTCCCTCTCCCCCCATCAAGTCCATCTCCCTATCCCTCTCCTACTCTCTCCCTCCCTCTCTCGTCCTCTCCCTCATGTCCGCTCTCTCGTGCTTGTTCTCTCTCCCTTTCTCTCCTATCTCCCTCTCTCTTTCCCCATCCCTCTCTCTATCTCTCTCTTTGTATCTATTCCCTTCAATCCTATCTCATCCCCCATCACTCTCCTCCTCTCTCTCAAGTCATGTCTCTCTTTCGTCCTCTCTCTCCCTTTCTCTCCTATGTCCCTCTCTCTTCCCCCATCACTCCTCTCTCTTTCTCTCTCTCTCTCCCTTTGCACTCCAATCCTATCTCTTCCCCCATCTCTCTCTCTCTCTCTCTCTCTCTCTCTCTCTCTATGTTACTATATCCTTCCCTCTCTTCTTCTCTCTCCTCTGTCCCCTTCTCTCTATCTCTCCTTATTTGTCTCTTTATCTCACACCTAAACATACTCTCTCTCTCTCTCCATCTCTCCCTTGTCACTCACTCTCTCTCTAAACTTCTCACTCTCTATGTATTTCTTCTTCCCTCGCTCTCTATCGCTCCAACTCCATCTCTCTATCTCTCCCTCTCCTTCTCTCTCCTAAGTTAGCTCTCTCATCCTTACTCATCTCCCTTTCTCTTCTACCTTCCTCTCTCTTTCCCGATCTCTCTCTCTCTCCTCCAATCCTCTCACTGTCCCCCTCCCTCTACTTGTCTCTCTCCCCCCTCCATCTTTGTCTCTCCTTCTCCCTCTCTTACCCTTCTCTACCTCTTTCAATCCTCTCCTTCTCTCTTTTCATTCCTCCCTTCCCTTCTCCTTAAGTGTATTTCCATCTCTCCCTTGTTACTCCCCCTATCTCTCCACCTCTATGAATCAATGTCATTGTTCTTCCCTCCCATATATATCTAGAGTTAATATATATCATGATACATTAATATATTTTACCATATGACAAATTTAGTATTGTATTAATTAAAAGTTATTAACTTTAACAATATTAATATTATAATACACTAATTTCAATATTAGATTTAACAATAATAATAATAATTAATCTTTTAACATTAATTTTAGGGTTAATAATATTTTTTTTGCGTGGTATTAATAATAATTTGGCCTGTAGGCTTCACCTAAGCAAAACCTCTTTTTTGAGTGTTAGTAAGTACAAAGAGGTTTACGGAGTAAATATAAAAGTAGGTTTTATTTATTTACCATATATTTTTATTTATTTATCATATCTCTTTTATTTACCATGGTCTTTGACCCATAGCATTGGTATATGACTAAATGTTGATTTCTAACCCTATTTGATATATTTTTATTTATTTACCATACCTCTTTATACCACTTTTATATTTATTTATTTATCATACCTCTTTTATAAATATGGTATTTAGCTCATAGGCTTCACCTAAATAAAACCCCTTTTTGAGTTTTCCTATATATAAAGAGGTTTATAGAGTAAATATAAAAAGAGATTTTATTTATTTACCATAGCTCTTAAGTAAATATAAAAAAATGTTTTCTTCCCAAGTGGACAAAATGATAAAATTGTTTATTTAAATTTATATTATGTTTATTTGATTTTTAAATAAGACGAACATTAAATTAAATTAAAATGTTAGATGTTAAACATTTTTACGTTTACTTTTACATGTTTACGTGAGATCTATTCTCTGTACTTCATATAAAAATTAAAAAACATTAAGTGTTACTAATATTTACCAAAATATAAATATA
>APFE031264209.1:30717-49957 GCA_000404065.3 Pinus taeda | reverse complement strand
ATCCCTATGGTTGACTTCTCTTCACCCAATTAAGCTAGGAGTACATTTGGAAATGTGAAATTTAATTACATGGAGAGGACCATGTCTACTCATTAAATGTGAGGGTACATTGGGTAGTGTGAAATGAATATATATATATATATAATGAGTTGGAGAGGACTATGTCTTTTCCCAAGAAAAGGTGAGGGTACATGGGGGAATGTGAAATGTAATTACATGGAGAGGACCATGTCTTCTCCTTAATAAATGTGAGGGTACATTGGTAATGTGAAATGAAATATATATATTGATAATGAGTTGGAGAGGAATATGTCTTCTCCCAAGTAAATGTGAGGGTACATGGGGGGATGTGAAATGTAATTACATGGAAAGGACCATGTCTTCTCCTTAATAAATGTGAGGGTACATTGGGTAATGTGAAATGAATACATACATTTTGAAATAATGGAAGGAGACCAAATTCTACCCAATATTCAAATTGAGGAGGTAAGTGGAGAATTTCAATAATGGAAATCATGAATTTTATATTAGACCTATATTTCTCAATATTTTCAGATAATGTAAACATTAACAAAATTTGTAGGATAAGATTTAAGTGGTGCATTACATACACCCCTCCTTTAGAAAACTTCGTCTCGAAGTTAGAATGAAAAGATGCAAGGAGTTTGAAAGCATAGCAACCGGAGAGAGTTATAACAATGAAATCGGATAAGTCCGACAATGACATTTCTTCCCATCAAGAGTCTCCAACTGATCTATATCCTCCTATCCACCCTGGCCTACTTACGTTCCCACCCTATCCGTCCTCTACTGCTTTATCAGTGGCAACGACCATACTAACCACTGATAAAACCATCATGGTGGGAGTGTCGCATCGACCTAACTTCCCCCAACAGGCAACTGGAAATCATCATCACATGTCTAGGGGAGCGTGTCCATCACTGCCCTCCCACGATTCCAGGTTTTGGAGGATACACGGTGGGAAATGCCTCCACCCCTCCTGCAGAACTAGGGTCAATACCCTAATATAGACCACACTATAGAGCTGGTTGGACTTGTCATCGAATAATCCAGTCAGGTCGTCTTGCCACCTGTCATTTGCATTTTACTCGTGTCATAGGAGTGCATATCAAGTAGATACCAAATGTAATAGAACAATGTGCATTATACCTTCCCCATGAGATGTCTCAACCTTCCCTCAATGGAAGAGTAGCTCTCGGCTATCATATAATTCCTTCTCCCTGCAGGTTGGCTCTCATTCATGCATTTATATAACAACAAGACGTATAATCATCACATTATTAAGTCTAGTATCCACATGTCACTTTGTAGTTCATACTGGAAACAATCATAATTTCACTACGTCATTCATTAGATAAATCATATCCACTTAAGCCATACATGAAACGACAATAGCTCTGATAAGTCATGTACTAGATAAATCATCACCAAGTAAGTCATACATCAAATGTTTCCATCATCAAAATCAAACCTAAGTAGTTTCACATGTTCAACCAAATGCATCAATATTACACAATGTTCATAAATAAATAATACGGAACTGCAACATAAAACCTTAACATAGATAGTTGTCTACGTCAAAATGGGCACCATAAATTCTCATGTGACATCTTTGTGGAACCCCTCAATAACAATTAGAGTTGAAGATATTCAATTGTCCGTCATGGAAAATAGCATTTGAACTCGGATATGCTATAAGGTGGTACCAAAACCAAAATAATGGCAAGCAATGGATTAGTGCACTATCAATTCCACTAGAAGGTGCTAGTATAAGTTTTATGCATAAAATTTCTTAAAAAAAAAAAGTCTCACTCTTCCACTTTGATGGGTTTTTTTTTTTCATCTTCGAAACCCATTTAGTTAATCTTGAAAATAAAAGACTCAAAACTTCAGAAGCTGTTTCCAACATGATTTTTATACTTTATTATTTTTTTGTAAATTGGGATAAATGTCCTCTAAATGCCAAAAGGTTCAAATTTATTATATATTTAGTCATTGTTTACTAGTACTAAAACAATTTCATGATATATACTACAGCTCACAATATGACCAGACAAATGAGAAATAATTAAATGAATGGAATAATTGCCTTTGCCCTACTACAATTAGTACTTCCCTTCCAAATGGCATCGCATCTCTAGAGACACCTACTCCTTTCACAAGCGGCCAATGACCACAAAAGTTGCAAAGAAACTTGAGGGTCCTTTTATCCAAAACTAGAGACACATTATTTTTCACGACATTTTTATTCAACACTAGAATAAGGGTAAGAGTGTATTCTAACATTTTCACTGTTCTTTTATTGACTAAATAAGCTTCCATTTTAAAATCCCAAATCCTTGGAAGGTTCCTCAAATCATCATTTGTTCCCAACTGTGGTTTCCCAACAATATGACACAATTGAATGGGTCTTTGAAAGAGTTTTAATCATTTGCAAGCTGAGGAAAGCTTGCTTTGCATGCACCAATATGTTTTCTCTTCTTTCATATCACTATGAGGGGCATAAACTATGAGGCATAAGCATTGTTTTCCTTTAAATAAGGACCATTGTCCTCCCCCTCAGAAATAGTAGCATAATGAAGCGGTTTTTGGCATTCTTGGTTTAGTGTTTTATCTTTTCATGGCCAACAATGGTGTCTTATCCACATGAGCAATCCTTTCAAACATTGACAAGAAAAGAATACAATGCAAGAGAGAAATAAGAATTAACATAAAATATTCCTTGAAAGAGTTTGATTCAGTTATTTCCTTGTCTCTACAACCAACATCAAACAACTATTGATAGAAATATTTAGCATTTATCAACTCAATCATAACATCATAAATTTCTCTTACTTTGGTTTAAACATAGCACATTTTTAGATTATCTAGTTTTTAGATGAGGCCTTTAGGTGGCATTCCTTCTTTAATAATCAATTTGACTCACTTTGACTTTGAAGCATTTCTTAACTAGATGAGTCCACTTACACTTGCAAACCCCTTGGTTGGGTTTAAGGTCATGTAGGATGCCTCATTTTTTTCCTTGATATTACAAACTAGTTTTGGATTTGTTATTTATGAAGTTAATTGAACAAACCTCTTACACATAATTAGATCGCTTCCATCTCTTTGTGAAAGGTGTATCATTATATCATAAGTGCTCTTAGAGTATTATCAGTGCAAGCTCACAACACACATGTAGAGAGTCCTTTTGATTCTAAAAACCTATGGCACATAGCCAACATCCATGGCACATTTCTTTTTTTATACAACTTGGATGGTCTAATAGTTAACCAATGTTCTCCTATGGCTTGAGGTTCCGATCCAGGTGGATATTGGTGGCCACCCGCCAAGTCCACTTGGACCCCCACCATTTTTTCTTTCAGCTTTTCAGTTTCCTTAATTGTAGCACAATTTACTATTTTTAGCAATTTTTCGGGTCCTAAACTTTCGAAGCTGTTTTGAGGCCCCAAACGATGTTTTTTTGGAAAAACTGGGAACAACATGAGTCCATGGACTAATTTTTCTCTTCCCAAAGTTGTAGTTCTCAGATAAATCTTGCTAACGAGATATTGTACGCGTCAAACGGAGATTGTATGCCAAAGTTACAACCCCGGGAAGTTGATGTACCAATTTACCCAAACGAGGCCCACAGTTTGGCGTTTCATCTTCTAGGGTTAGGTTTTTGGATGTTTAGGGTTTTCCATTGTTTCTCAACAATAAATAGGCCTTCGAGCCTCATTATAACACAGTTTAGAGGTATGTAGCCACCACATCTCTTCTCAGAGATAAGCTACCATTGCCCTAGTTGTTTATTTCCATTTTTTGTTTGTAAGCATATCTCAATATTTTACATTAATGAAATGAAGTATTATTTCCGTTGCATCTTTGTGTTTATGATTATCTCTGTAATTTGTTGCATTCCTATTTAAACCCGAATTAGTGGTATCAAAGCGGTCTGCTTTTTCTCTGTTTTTCTTTGCATGTCCCCAACGAGGTCGGGATATAAGGAGTTAGGGTTTGAATTGGTCGAACCCTTGCAAGACCAGCCTCGCAAAACCCAATGACCTCCCATGGCAGATGAAAAGAAAGATGAGAGAGCAGGAGATCCTATCAAAATCTTGCTCGAAGAAGCCCTCGAGCGACAAAGGAACACGATGATGGACAACTTTGCCCAGATTCTTCAGCGGCTACCCAGGGGTGACGCATCGGCTTCCCACAGCTACTCTGGAAATGCCACACCGTTTAAGGTATAAGTTAATTTTGAAATCCCCATATTCGAGGGTCAGATAGACACAAATGTCGTCAATAAATGGTTAAATTTGCTAGAGGGTTATTTGTTTGTTCATGATTTTTCCAGTTGGGAAAATATTATTTTCGCTCTTCTCAAAGCAGCTCCCCACGTCAAGGACTAGTGAGAAACCAAATGCGAGCAGAAGGATGAAAGTACTGGCTCACTACTTTCAGCCGCACCCACCTGGAATTCATTCTGGGATGCCATCAAGGAGCAGTACTACCCTGTCGGAAGCTATGAGGATCAATACATAAAGTGGACCATGCTGCAGTAGGGAAGGGACCAAGATGTGTCGGAGTTTACCAATATTTTCCATACCCTTCGCAAAAAGTTGGGTATCAAGGATTCGGAGTAGCATTTGATACTCAAATATCACAGCTGCCTACACAAGTACATCCAGGAAGAAATAGAATTCCTGAACATCTCCTCGCTTGGCACGGCATACCGATATACCGTCAAGGTCGAGCAAAATTTTAAACAGAAGAAGCGAGACTTTGGATCTGCAAATCTGAAGCAAGGGAAAGGTGCCCTTAAACTGCAGAACAAAGGACAAAGCCAAGGTGAGGTGGCCCAAAACAACCCGCCAAAACTGCAAGCAAATAACAGCACCGCGAAACCGAAAAAGGACACGGGAAAATGGTGTGAGTTCCATAAGAGCTCCACTCACAACAGAAGTGAGTGTCGGGCCAAGCAGTCACTGGTGGCTGAGCTAAAGGTTTCAGAATCAGATGCATGTTCCGACTCTGAGTCAGAACCCGATAAGGGGAATGACAAAGGGAAGCAGATTATCAATGCGGAGCCCAATGCCACAGTTGCCACCATGAAGATCTAGAAGGAGGAACCCGAAGATCCAGAGGAGGAGGAGCGTCTCTTCCACTCCTAGACGTGGGTAAAGGGATCCCTGCTATAGTTCATTGTCGACAACAGGAGCAAAAAGAACCTCATTTCGGCAGAGGTCGTGAAGCGGCTAGGCTTACCTACCACAACACATCCACAACCGTACACCATCGGGTGGCTTCACCAAGGATGGGATCTTCGCACGAGCCAGCAGTATCGCCTTCAATACAACATCAAGCTCTTCACGGATGAGGTATTGTGTGACATTGCTCCCCTTGAAGTTTGTGATGTATTATTAGGACAACCATACTTGTGGAAGTGACATGCTATGTATGAATCAAGGCCCCGTGCTGTTATTATTACTTTGGGAAACAAGTTGTACAGGATACCGGAGGTAGCACCACCTACCGCCATCTCTTTGGTTACTGCAAAACAATGCAGTAAGCTCATTTCGAAAATCGGGAAATTTGTTTTCGTGATGATACACCCTCAAGGAAAGAAGAAGACAGTGGCCACGACCTCCAGACAGGGCCCCTCCGCACAACAACTACAGATGGACAAGGTCATGGAGGAGTATGAGGACATCTTCACCTCCCCCTCAGGGGTTCCTCTGCACTGTCAGATCAAGCACTCCATCGATTTGACCCCAGGTGTACCACTGCCTAATGGACCAATCTATCGGCGCTCCGTTCTAGAGAACAATGAAATCAAGAGGCAGATTCAAGAGCTGCTACAGAAAGGTCACATCCGTCTGAGTTCATCACCCTGTGGGAGCTCTATCATGTTGGTACAGAAGAAGGATGGGACTTGGAGACTATGTATTGACTATCGAGCGCTGAACAAGATCACTGTCTGTAATAAGTACCCTATCCCACAGATCGATGACCTCTTGGACCAACTGAAGGGGGCAAAATATTTTAGCAAGATCGATTTGAGGTCAGGATATCACTAGGTACCAATCGAACCCTCCGATGTGTGGAAGGTTGCCTTCAAAGCCAAGGAGGGCCTTTTCGAATGGTTGGTTATGCCTTTCGGTTTGACGAATGCTCTTGTAACCTTCATGAGGCTAATGGATGACATCTTGCAAGCATTCACCAACTCATTTGTAGTGGTATACTTGGATGACATCCTGATCTTCAGCCAGAGTTGGGAAGAGCACCTCCAGCACATCCGATAGGTTCTCCAAACACTACAGCAACACAAGTTATGTGCCAATTTGGAGAAATGCACTTTTTGCATGACCCAGGTTCAGTATCTGGGATATAATATTGATGAACAGGGGGTGCATGTGGATCCAACCAAGATCCAAGTCATTCGGGATTGACCCTCTCCAACCACTCTAATGGAGCTCTGTAGCTTTCTAGGTCTTGCCAACTTCTACTGCAGGTTCATGTTGGGATTTTCTCATATCACTTGGCCCTTGAGCCAAGTCATCAAGGGAGGAGTGAAAGAAAAATTCTTTTGGTCTAAATCTCAATAGAAGGAATTCACAGAGTTGAAAGACTGCCTCTGCTCAGCACCAGTGCTCGCATTGCCAGACTTGCAATAACCATTTGAGGTCGAGACAGATGCCTCTGACTATGCTATTGGGGCAGTCCTTACTCAAAATAGGCATCCAGTGGCATATCACAGTGAGACACTTTCAGACGCAGTCCGGAAGTATCCCAATTATGATAAAGAGATGTATTCCATTGTGCAGGCCTGCCTACAATGGAAACATTACATTTTGGGGAAGGAAATGGTCATCCACATATACCACCGACCCCTCCAGTTCATACAGACCTAAGGGAAATTACAGAATGATTGCCATCAGAAGTGGTCCACATACCTGCAACAGTTCCATTGAATATCAAGTATAAGAAGGGCAACACCAATAATGTTGCAGATTGCCTCAGTCGACCACCGATCATGTCATTAACCACCGTGCTCAACTCTTGTGGGCACGAGACTTCTGATTGGCCACTTATCTACAAAAGTGACCCAAACTTTGGCCACACATACCAGACACTCTTGGAGGGTCAACATGTTCCAGATTTTCACCTCCAGGATGCCCTGTTATGCCACCTAGGTCACCTTTGTGTTCCTTCAAGTGAGCATGCCAAGATGATTTGGGAAGCACACCACTGTCAGGTTGTTGGGCATTTTGGGGTCGAGAAAATGATGGCAGTACTACAGAAGTATTTCTACAGGCTGAAACTTCAACAGGATGTCGCGAAGTACATCAGATCATGCATTGCCTGCGCCATTGCCAAACTGACAGTCAAGAAGCAAGGCCTCTATACCCCGTTGCCGACCCGTAGTTGACCTTGGGAATCCATCTCCATGGATTACATGTCAGTCCTTCCTTCCACTAAGCATGGAAACAACTGTGTTTTTGTGTTCATCAAAAGGTTCTCGAAGATGGCCATTATGGTGGCCTACAAGAAAAATATCATAGCAGAAGCCACTGCTAAACTCTTCTTTAAACGAGTTTTGGTGCACTTTGGGATCCCACAGTCTATTATCTCAAATTGGGATAGCAAGTTCCTCAGTACATTTTGTTCCAGTCTCTAGTCGATGCTGGACACCACACTTACTAAGTCCACACCCTTCCATCCTCAAACTGATGGCCAGACAGAGGTTGTCAACGAGACGATTGTACACATTCTGCACATATACAACTCAAAGCATCCACGCACATGGGATGAGAGCCTCCCCTATGTTCAACACAGCTACAATTGGGCTCTCCACAACTCGACTAGCCACATCACTTTTTAGGTGGGCTTTGGATTCCAGCCACTATGTCCCATTGATGTGGCCATGCCATTTGCAGCTACTCATGCAGTTGCGGCTCATGTCCAGTCCGAAATAGATAAGGCAAACAACTTCATTGAGCACATCCAACATATTCACCAACAAGTCCATGACATTCTAGAGAAATCAAATGCCACTTACAAGCAGCAACATGATCAACATCGGGTGCCACACAAGTTTCACGTGGGAAAGAAAGTCTGGTTACATTTGCAAAAGGAACGTCTTACCGAAGTCTATTGGAAACTCAGACTACTCTGATATGGTCCTTACACCATTACCAAGGCTATGGGAGACAATGCATTTGAGCTCAACATTCCCCCATTCCTTGGCCTGCACCCAGTGTTCAATGTGGACTACCTTCGTCCATACTTTCCACCATTACTAGACACATCCAACATTGCAGAACATCTCACACCCATAGAGTTAAATCCAAATTGCATGGAACAAGCTGCAACTGATCGGATCATGGACACACAGATCAAGCACACTCGCCAGTAGAACATCCAACTGTATTTAGTTGTCAAAGCAGGCCAACTCCTTCACTAGGGCAAGTGGCTCACCAGGGAACAAGTTCAGCAGAAGTTTCCTCATCTCATAGAGGAACTCGATGCAATGGGGACCATTGCTTCCTAAGGGGGAGGAATGATCCAGGTGGATATTGGTGGCCACCTGCCAAGTCCACTTGGACCCCCACCATTGTTTCTTTCAACTTTTCAATTTCCTTAATTGTAGCACAATTTACTATTTTTAGCAATTTTTCGGGTCCTAAACTTCCAGATCCGTTTTGAGGCCCTAAACGACATTTTTTGGAAAAACTTGGAGCAACATGGGTCCATGGATCAATGTGGCTCTTCCTAAAATTGTAGTTCTCGGATAGATATTTCTAACGAGATATTGTATGCGTCAAACAGAGATTGTATGTCAAAGTTACGACCCCAGGAAGTTGATGTACCAATTTACCCAAACGGGGCCCACAGTTTGCCGTTTCATCTTCTAGCGTTAGGTTTTTGGATGTTTAGGGTTTTCCATTGTTTCTCAACAATAAATAGGCCTTCGAGCCTCATTGTAACACAGTTCAGAGGCATGTAGCCACCACATCTCTTATTATAGATAAGCTACCATTGCCCTAGCTGTTTATTTCCATTTTCTGTTTGTAAGCATATCTCAGTATTTTACATTAATGAAATGAAGTATTATTTCCACTGCATCTTTGTGTTTATGGTTATCTCTGTAATTTGTTGTGTTCCTGTTTAAATCCGGATCAAGTCCCCACTTGCTTATTTATACGTTTCAATTCCCCCTTCACTTATGGAGAGCACTTGGGCTTCCCTGTATCATCTCCAATGCTTGTATATGGATCTTTATGCCTAAATTAGGCTCCAACCTAACATATTTGGTCAATTTGTCATAGGACATCATTATTGATTCAATTCCACTCATACCTTGGATGTTTCAATCATGTAACGCCAACTGATGTCATATCAGATGTAGGGGGGAGGAGGTATTATCCCTACTAAGGAAAAAAGGGTTTCTCTACTCTACATTCTTATTTGTAGTGCCCCGCTCTAGTTGACTGATAATGATATGACATTGAAATTTATTTAGTCCTAAGACCCACATTTTATTCTTTGAGGACCTCAGGTTGAGGATCCAGACACATTACTCTATTATTAGTGGTTCTGATATTAATGGTTGTGATGTTTATATATGTTCTCCATTGATATTATGATGATGATAACATTAATGGTTATGCATGTTATCTATTGGTATTATGATGATTGTAGCATTAATGGTTATGAATGTTCTCTATTGATATTGTGATGATTGTAACATAAATGATTATGTTTGTTCTCTATTGAAATTATGATAATGATAGCAGTAAAGGACATGTATGCTCTATATTGATATCATGATGATGATAGCTTTGATGGATAGGTATGTTTTCTATTGATGTTATGATGATGATAGCTTTGATGGATATGTATGTTTCCATTGATGTTATGATAATGATAGCCATGATGGATGTGTCCCCTATGTTATCTACTTACATTAGTTCCGGTTCACAATGAACAATGATGCGAATGACTAGGTGATGTTGATGATGCTATTATGATAATAACTAACATTGAGATACTTTGTTACCGATGATTATTGAGTATGACAGGAAACCATCATAGGAACTCTCATATTATGAGTTGACAACATCTGGTTTGATGAAAATTAATATTTTGTCTTTGAAATTCTAAGTCAATTTTGAAACCTTCTATATATGTATTTATATATTTTGATGATATGCCAGTGGTTACAGGCACAGATTAGTTGCTTGGCTAAATGAATCACATATGGGTGATGGGGTTGTACAATTGGATGGAATTGCATGGGAGTGGTGGGACAGTGTCCCTGATCACACCCATTAGCACTCCCACCATGAATTGGGTTGGAAAGGTTGAAACACCTTCACCTTGAAGATCACAATGACGTGGGGCGGGTCCCAAATTTGGGTTTCTCATGAGGATTTTACTGGGGGTGCACATCAAGGCGAATTCCTTGATCCCCAACACCATTAGTCTCATTATAGCAGACAACATAAGAGATGATAGCGGTATTTATCGTTGCACCTATACTTTCCCCTCGTAGCCACTATATGTTTGAAGTGCAAGTGGCGTGGCACCCTTGGCATCACAAATAAACTATTAGGCGTGACACTCTTGAAACTTCAAGGGAAGTTCTTGAAGGGCACAACCAACTTGGCACCCTTGGAATCATTATAAATAAATTAATTAATAAATATAATCAAGATATGAAAACCTTGTAAATTCACATCAAGTGGTAAATGACGTTAGAACTGAGGTAATTAAATCAAGAATAAAACTTGGGGTAAGGGGAGAATAGGAAGAAATAAAATATTTTACCTTGAGAACTCTACCCTTCACATGTTGGAAATTATGAGGTAGATAATGTACATAAGTAACTTAATTATGTAAAAGCGGGAAAGAGGTGCATAGATGTAAGTATAAAGATTAATCTTAAAATAGTTAAACTTCATTAAGAGAAGAGGATGGTGAATTAAAATAAGATTAATAAATTAAATTTTAGAGAAATTTAGAGAACCTCTGTATGGCAACAACCAAAATAAGAATATCCATCTAAGAGGCAAATTGAGATAAATTAGGAAGTAGTTAGGGGACCAAATCTAAGACTTATCAATTGACTTTAGTAATGAACACAAATTAAGGAGTAGAAAAGGGAAATCAAGAGACAGCTAGGAGAAGAAATAGGAAGTCTTGTTGGGGTGAGGAAAATTATTACTTTTAAATTAAAATTTAAGTAAATAATTTTGGAGATCCTTGGTGAGAGAGTGACACATGGGTGGGTGAATAATCACTATTGGATTAAAAATAATAATTAATTATGCATGAAATTCCAAGTGTCACCTATGAAGCCTCCTATAAAAGAAGGGGCAAGCCATGGGAGAAGTGACTTTTTTTACCCTATTGTTGGATGGATGAGATTATGTTAGAGTAGCGACTACGAGCTATAGTTGAGTTTGGTGAGGTAGAGGACTTTAGAGAGGGGACTCCTGAGCCAATGAGTGCTCTCCTCTACCAGCTAACACATTTCCTCCATTGTACAACCCCATTGTAGCTCGAGGGTCCGCGGGGAAGGAGAGTACCCAAGGAGTAGGCTGGGAGGTCAACCGGTGGGTCACTACATTCGGATTAAGAAAGTCAACATTTACAGTTGGAGGCGAACGACAACAAAGGAGTGCAAGTAGTGGCAAGTCAAGATTGAATCTCATCTCCTAGTGAACGGTACCTATGTTATTATAATGTTCTTTTATATGACTTCATTATGACTATAGTTAACAACACGTAAAATAGATGATATGTGTAATGCAGTGAAATTCATGGATGTTTTAGATAAGTGCTTAACATTTTTGAGTTCCCAATGCTAGCTCCTTATGGTTGTATTCTTATTTTATTGTATTACTCTTAAAAAGAAAATTAGGGTTGGTCGCTACACTTGGTATCGAAGCAAGTTGAACCCTTGAGACCTATGGGCCCATCCATGCATAACTAGATCTGCTAAAAATCTACTACATTCTTCCCTAAAATTGTGTATGAGGAATACCATCCAACTCTTAGATTTTAGGATATCTCTTGATCCTCCAAAAGGATGGCACTTAACCCAAATTTATAGTTTAGGTCACTCCTAAGTATATGTTACCCAAAAAAAAAATAAAAAAAAATTAGGGAACATTTTGAAGTAGGTAGCAGACAAAGCATTTCCATGGGCTACCTATACTTAGGAGTTGATTTTTTTTTTCCCTTTCAAATATTTGATAACCTGGGTGCATTGGTCTTAGTGCTCTCTCCCTTTATTCTACATTTCTTTAAAAGACTCAGTCGAGTTGATGTTGGTTGAGTGCTCCGATCTTGCTTGTCGTTGATTGAGCAACCGTAATTAGCTCCCTTTAGTGAGTTAACGTATGTAAGCCTCTTCATTCCTCCCATCAAACAAAAGAGATTTGTAAATATTTATATCCAATCTACCATCGTACCTTAATTCTATGACCCACGTCTCCTTATTATGATTTCTTTTTATATCTAAATATTTTCAATTTTATTATATTCTGCAACTTTAAATTGATTTAACTAAATAAAAAAATATGTTTTTATTTAAATATTTGAAATATACTTCTATTTTTATTTTATAAATTTAGACAAAAAACACGACTTCCTATAACTAATTTCAAGAAAAGTAGAATCACCCAATAATATAATTATTTTTTTATTTACAATTTAGATAAAACACGATTTCTGTAATTGATAGAAAAAGGCTATACCATTAATTTATGGAAACATAAAGGAAAATGTTAAACTGATTTCAAAAGGAGTAAAAAAGAAATTTATCGCAGTAGGAATGGAAAATGTTAAAACGATTTCAAGAGTGGTAAACAAGTGACTTTACCTAAAGAGTAACAAAATATATTAAAACGAAAATATATGTCACCCCACACTTGTAATTAATTATTCAAATAAGAATCTTGCGATAATTGAAAAATTGAAAAAACACTTTTAATTTATATTTATCGATAATCGGATGGCAACTCTCAAACTATCTAGGTATGGTGACCATACATGTGAGCAACCAAAGATCCCAACTCCAAGAGAGCTGAATGAGAAATGCAGGATGGAGTTCATATAAATTTTTACTAAATTATTAATTATGGTGATTCACAAATTATAATATATTGAATTTGAGATATTATAATATGGTAATAATATTTTGTAATTTATAAAATATTTTATACTAATGTACAATTGGTCATACAATCATTTTAATACAACATTAATAATTTTGGTCATACAATCCTCTAAATTATTGTTTCGAATTGGTATCCTATCATACATGTATGTAATATAATAATTACCTTATGTAATATAATAATTATCTTATTCTAGTGGTATGCTATATAACACTATATTTACTTATGCTTATTATTAATATTAGGGTTCTTGGTACTTCCAATATTGAAATCATAAAACATTAGAAACTTATTCTCTCTCTCTTTTTACTAATGACATTCTCAGTTTATGTTATGATAATGCTACCAAGCACCTCTACCATTTACATGACATAATGTAGTCTAAGCCTACTATGTTGAGTAGATTGATTGTATTCTTTTGATTAAATCTTATAGGAATGTTCGAAATTGATAGGTGAATTACATAATCAAGAACGTATAAATGCATAAATTGTTCCTTTGAAAGTATATAAACATAACAATAAATTATAGAACCATTGAGGTTGGTTATGATTTTTATCAGATTTTTTTTTTTTTTTTTATAAGAAAACATAGTGTTAAATTGTGGCAGGATCCATTGGTGAACCATGGTTAGAAGAGGTACAAGAAGGAGTGGGGCAACTAAAGGGCACAACATGGCACCACCAAAACCACTGACTCTGACCACCCCACCCAATTATGGGGAAAACATCACAACACCAAAACAGATACCAGTTGGAGAAGTGTTGAACTTAATGAGATCATTTCAACACATGTCTGAGGCATTAATAAACCATTTGGAATGGGAGCATGGAGGACATGTCGTACAAAATGAAGCACCCCAAAACACTACAAGAAATGATGTATGTTGAGATTTAGAAAAGGTAAAATTTCCAGAGTTTTGGGGGTCCATTGACGGTCAATCTACAGAGGCATGGTTAGAAAACATGGCTATGTGCTTTACCTTGAGAGATTACACCTCAAACATGAAGGCCAAGATGGGTATATTCCAACTAAAGGGAAACACATTACTTTGGTGGAAGATATTATTAACCCAATTGGGGATGGATATCTCAGAAGTAACTTGCGAATTATTTGAAGAAAAATTTAGAGAACATTACCTGTCAAAGGAGTTCCTTGAGAGGCAACTAAATGAATTCAATGTATTAAAGCAAGGGAGTCACTCACTACCAGAGTATGAGGCTCATTTCATGGAATTACTCTGTTATGCCCCTCACTTAAACACAGAAAATCTTAAGGTGAACAAATTTGTGTATGGACTAAATGTTAGCATTCGGGCCAAGGTTAGTATCTTAATGCCTTGCACCTTGCACGAGGCATTTTAAGGGGCGATCATTGCAAAGGAGGAGATCATGAGCAGTGGACCTAGTAAGTCAATAAGGCCCATAGGATCAGGAGTACCAAGTGGAAACAATATGAAACATAGAAATTTTCAAAGGGTTCCTGTGCTCAATCACCAAAAGTGGTCAACGGGAAATCAAAGAACATCGTATAGGCATCTAGCTTAGCATCTGCATAGGGTACCTCAACAAACTTGTCAACCACAACAACACCTCCCTATGCGACAACACCAAGTCACACCACCTTAGCACTGATCCCAACAGTTTGGATCTTTCCAGCAGGGTTCCAGTTCAACTCCCGGTTTAGTTGGTAGTAGGAGCCAAGCTCCTAAGAGGGGGTGTTGGACTTGTGGAGGTCCTCACTACAAGAGGGATTTCCCTCAAAATATGTGTAATACAAACTCAACTAAGAAAGCAACTACGGTGGGGGATATGGGGAAGCCTTATCGCATCCATGCATTGGTGACCAATCGCTAGGCCGAACACTAGTCCACTGTGTTGGAAACCTCATGTAATATTTTTTTTTTCTAATTAAGGCTAACCTAAGTACCCACGAGGGATTTGAAATGGTGACCTATCGCAAGGAGTGCCTTAACAGTGCACCCATTCACCGTCAATCCAAAGCCCCGTGGGCCAAACCTCATGTAATATTGATGGTATGGGTTTTTTCATTTTATTTAGATCCAGGAGCTATTGATTCTTTTATTCCTAAAAATGCATTATCAAGGATTAAACATAAAGCAATTGCACAATATGAATTTATGGGGTATGAAATGAAATGTAGGAAGGGTGGTAAAGGATTGTGAGGTGGACTTGGGTGTATGTAAGACCAAGGTATCCTTATACTCTATGATCTTAGGATTCTATGACGTAGTAATAGGAATGGATTGGTTGGGATGACATGAGGCACTCCTAGACTACAAAGACAAGGTTCTACATTTCACAGACAATGATGACCAAAGAAAATCATTGAGGGGAAAGAACCGAGGGGTGTCCCTGAGGTTCATCTCCTTCATGCAACTAATGAAATATAAGAAAAAGGGACGTCAAATGTTCTCGGTGGCAGCTCTAAATGATAAGGGTGATTCTGAAAACCTTGATAAACATCCAATTCTTGTTGAATTTAAGGATGTATTTCTCGAAGAACTAGCTGAGCTACCCCTAAAAAGGGAAATTGATTTCACCATCGACCTTAAACCAGGCACTGAACCTATTGCAAAGGCACCCTATCGTATATCAGCTCCGAAGCTAAAGGAATTTCAAATCGAATTAAAGGAATTGTTGGACTTGGGGTTCATACGACCTAGCATATCTTCGTGGGAAGCCCCTGTGGTTTTTGTTAAGAAGAAGGATGGGTTTTGGCAACTGTGCATTGACTATCGCCAGTTGAACAAGGTGACGATAAAAAATCAATACCCTCTGCCAAGGATAGATGACTTGTTTGATCAAATGAGCGGGGCAACTGTGTTTTCAAAGATAGATCCAAGGTTGGGATATCATCAGTTGAGAATCAAGGAAGAAGATATCCCGAAGATAACCTTTAAGACAAGATTTGGGCATTATGAATTTGTAGTTTTACCCTTTGGACTGACAAATGCCACGGGTGCTTTCATGAGTTTGATGAATGGAATATTTCTGGATTACTCAGACAAGTTTGTACAATTATTTATCGATGCATTTTGATCTACTCAAAGATCCCAGAAGAGCATGACGAATTCTTGTGGATAGTTCTACAATGTCTTAGAGAAAACCAACTATACGGGAAGTTGTCAAAGTGTTCCTTTTACTAAACCAAGATTCATTATCTTGGGCACATTATCTTTGGGGATGGTATCGTAGCAGACCCGACAAAGATTGAGGCCATCATGGAATGGCCAACGCCAACCAATGTTCATGAAATACAAAGTTTCATGGGTATGGCAGGGTATTATCATAGGTTTGTCGAATGGTTTTTGAAGATAGCAAGCCCCATTACCGAGCTCCAAAGAAAGAACAAGAAATTCATTTGGACTAAAAAATGTGAATAGACATTCCAAAGGTTAAAGGTGTTATTAACTACAACACCAATTTTGAAGGTGCTAGATATGGAACAAGAATTTTTGGTTTGCACCAATGCCTCCAAGGAAGGTGTTACATTGAAATTTGTCACCATGACTATCTGCAGTTAATATGGCTCTATCAATAGTCATATTATCCTCCTTGTCAAGCCTTATACCTCTGCTCTCCATGTCAAACTTCAAAAAAGAGAGAAAGTCATTAAAAATCATGTTTATCTCTGGGTACGCAGGTTCTCTCTACCTTGCCTGCGTGTACGCATCCCAAGCTCATTGTACCTGCGTACTTGTACGCTCTGTAAGTCAAGGGATGGGTGCGTACTCCTGTAAAGGTCAAAAGGCGCGAGTTTCATCTTAAAAAAGTTACTTGTGGTCACTTCTAGAGCTTTCTAGAAGAGTGTTTGACGTGTATTGAGCGCCTCCAGATGGTTCATGCATCCCTATGATAGAGGAACTTATCCCATCAAGAGAGGAGCTACCCCATCCAAAAGAGGGAGTATCCCATTGATGTTGGACCTGAATAACTTCCTCTAGAACACTATAAATACAGGCATTGGGCCAAAGGAGGGGAGGTTGAAAGCTGAACATTCCAAAGGGTAGATGCTGCTGGAATTAGGACTTCCTTGTAGAAGCTTGTGAGGAGAGATTACCATCCTTTCTTGTTTCATTTGGAAGTGGGTGAGCTTGTCAAAGTAGAGGAAAACTCTTGCTGGACCCTGGGAGGAACTTGCACAACACCAAGGCTCAGGTTGTAATGGTTTCTTTTTTGTTTCCTTAATACAAATAAGTCCATTCTTCTCAATGATTTGTTGTTAATGAATTGTTTCATATACTCCTTGGTCTATATGTTGAATATGCTTTGTTTTATGGAATATTCAGGTGTTATGTAATCGTTTGATTGTTAGTGTATGCAGGTTTCAAAGTGAAGGAGGAGCTCATCTGGATCGACGAGGCTGGACTGCTGCAACAAGCGTTGGACTTGAGGTAGGATCGAAAAACACTTGGTTTCTCATAGAATAATGTATGTTTAGAGAAGGATTGCTCTTAATTGTCTTGTTTGTCACTAGAGAGTCTTAGACTCCTAGGGAGGTTAGTTTTGTCAGCAAAAATAACTCTTTCCGCATGACAAATTGGCGACCATACTGGGGAATCCATTGATGTGCTTGATTTTTCCTTTGAGTATTACTTTGATCTGAAAAGAGTCATTTCTCTTCTGCTTTTTTATTGTTTGACTATGCTTTTGGGTGGGTTAGCTTAGAGTCGAGTTAGAATTTAGTTTTTCTTCTTTTTTCAATAGTACGCACCCTCTGAGTTAGACACAGTGCGTACCTATACGCACTGTATCTTTGCACACAGAGCGTGGACGCACCTGGTTAAACAGGTTGCCTGCGTACCCTGTTAAAATTGAGAAATTTTCAATTTTATCCCTTTTTTCCCTTTAGATTTTGTTTTTCTTAGTCTTTATTGCCCAGATCCACAGGTTTTCTGTCAAAAATCTTCACCTGAACTTGTCCCATTAGTATCGAAAGTTTTAGTGAAATTCATTGAAGTTTTAGCCTTAGGGTTTGATTTTTGCATTGGTCCTGTAGTGACTTTGGCTTTAGAAGTTGTGGAACCTTAGATATCTTTGGTTTTGTCAGTCTTCTTAGGAGTCGGACCAGTCGTAAAGTCTACCTGTGTGAGTAACCTACCTTTGTGTTGTCTCTTTGCGAAATTTCAAAATAGCTTGTTGATTTAAGTTGTGAATTTCATTTTAAAAAAGAACAAAAAGAGTTTGATTTTTTGTTTTGATTAGTTTATGATTCTGCATAAACTAGTCCTTGGTTTGATTGTTGCCAAGTAAAACATCCCGGAATCATCTTAGTAGGCTTTTGCTTCTTAGATTTACTTTTTAGGTAAAATTCCTTTGATTTGCTTTTTGAGTGCGTTTTTCATAGATTTTTATAGATCTTGAAATTGCTTTAGATTAATTTTACATGCTTTATTAGATAGGAAAATACAAAAGATCTCCTTTGCAAAGTTTGTTTTAGAGTAGCATTTGAAGTTTTGAAAGAAAAAGGAATTTTTCATGAAGTATTGAGTGGTCATGTTTTGTGCGCTTTGAAAAGATAAAGAGATTATTTCTTTGATTGTCTATTAAGAAAGTTGTTTTTATCAAAAGATTGCATTCTCTCAACTCTCTTAATTAGAAAATTCATTGAAACGAAAAAGTAGTGTAAATCATCTTAGGTGCATCTTTTTAGAGAATTGGAGTCGAGTCTATACACCATCAAGTTTCATCTCCATCACCTTTTGTCTTAAAGAACAGCCATTAAAATCAACGCTTAAAGTAAAATTAACTTAGAAATTTTTTATTTTACTAGGGCTCTGAAGCACCAATATAGATCAGGCTAGTGTCTTGGAGTAGGTAAGTAATTAACTCTCCAAGACTATAAAACCAAACAAGTAGCTTATCTTGTGATATGATAAATCCAGCTGTTGCATTTATATTCTGGGAAAGCTCCTCTTAAATGAGAAGCACGAGCTCGTGTCCGAACCAGTGAGGGGATCAATCCTCCCTCATTGGGAACGATGCCAGACACGCACGTATTACAAACGGTAAACCTCAGATTAT
>APFE031264209.1:0-11313 GCA_000404065.3 Pinus taeda | reverse complement strand
AAATGAAGCATTTACTGGAATCGACCCGCCGCCGGTCGGGCGGGGCGTGGCGGCCCGGGGGTGGCCTTGCGCAGGCGAGGGGGAGGCAGAGGGGGCCGGGGAAAATAGCAGAGGTACACCCAAATATATAGCTTTTCCGTTCAGCATTTTCATATCAAACGCTCAAAAAAAATATTATTTCCTACCTAATGTTTTAATATGGATAGCGACACCATTTTTATATTTTTATTAGCTTTATTTTAAGTTTTCATTGGTTTATATGTGCATTTTTGGGCTTCACAGAATGCAGTCGGACAGTGTTTTTGGTGCAGAGAGAAAGTGTCTGCGAGGAAATTTGTGTAATTTTCTCCACATAATCATTCCTTGCACGCCTTTATCCAGACATGCCTACCCTTAAACTTCACGTCAAATTTAGAGGCATAATCAAGGATAAAATAAGGCTTCAAGAAAGGGAGTCCAACATAGTGATAGATGCTAACACATAAAAATTCTAAATATTACTCTTAATCAAACTAAGCTAATGGCATTTCTATAGGAATCGAGGTTGCTGGATTGAAACGCGGAGCGATGAGAGTTGGATTGGTCAATGTTGAAAGTCTTGGTTTTACATTTTTGCTAATAAAGTGTCAATGCTTCCTGTGATACCAAAGTGTGTGGTTCAAGTGTAAAAACTAAGTTCATTTGAAAGCAGTGGGAATAAAGAGAGATGATTCCAATAATGTGAGAGGAAGGCATAACCAATGTAGAGACAGGGAATAGACCCTTTATGAAAAAAATATATACGCTAAGAGAGACCCACACAGAAAGTGAAATGAGCTCGACGCTCGGAATTAGACTAATATATCACCAGTGTCAATGATCGATTTTTCGCAAAGTGGCCAGGTTGTAGCTAGAAGAACAAAAAGAAAATGACACAGACAATTCCTACTCCTCAGAATGGACACCTCACTTTTTCTAAAAGAATCAGGCACTCTATTTTAATTACATGTAAGAAAACAATGCATAGAAAAAGAAACTTAACTATAACTTATTTCTTACCAAGTTCATTTCAGCATAGGAACATGCAATTGACAGATACAATCAAATTGTTTGTCGTGTCTTATATGAAATAGCCTTCCCATGGTTCAACATTTTCAATTTGATCATCCATCTATCAAGGAAGAGTTTGGAAAACTTCTGAAGACTAGAGATGCTAGCATCAGCGAATGCTTTAAGCCAAGTCCTAACTTCGCTTTGTAAAGAGAGGGAAAACAGCCTCATACTAACATCCTCGTCCTCCACTTCAAATATATTAAGATAGTCTTCAAAGGCTTGGATATGCTTTTGTGTAGTAATACCATTCTCTCCATCAAATCATGGGAGATACTCAGGATGATTTTGGGTAGAGGATTAAGCACAAGAGGGAAAACAAGAGGCTTATATCTGTCAGGAACCTTACGAGGCATGAGATTATGTACAAGAATTGGCTGAATGGGCTCAATGTGAACAAGGATAGAATGATTGGCTTTGACATTTGTTTCCTCCTTGGCTGCACGATGATTTTCAACAGCATTTACAGGCTGCTGTTCTAATGTGCAAGGAGGCTTTTCAACAACATTTTCAAAAGGCAAATCATAAAAATATAATTTAAAATTGTTTTTAAAATATAATATACACAGCAAAATTTTATGGAAGAGAAAGAACATGACCTGTTGGATAGTAATCCAGGTCAAAAGCCTGATCTGCTCGTATATTTCTCTTGGGTTCATTTCTCTAGCGGAGTCTTTATTATGAGGATTATGTGGAGTCGCTAGGTGGATAAATCAACTTTGGAGGGTCTGATCTCATGATGAACAGATGATTGTCCCCAGCAGAGTCGCCATTATGTTATCGCTCAGGTTGTTCCCTTTGACTCCTGAGGGAATACAGTCGAGGTAACCACAAACCAAGCTTTGGACTGCAGGTCCTAGCCTACCAACAGTCAGAGAGGGCTCTCTCTTTGGGATTTAGCTTTGTCTAAGGGATGATTTTAGGCTAGATATGATGCACATGGGATTTGTTTGAGTTTGGTGGGATGGTGATATCAGATAGAACTGGGATGCAAGTGTATAATTGTTTTTTCCATTGGGCAATGGAGTCACTGCAAGTGTAATTACTGAAAGAGTTTCTCAGTGAAAAGGTAGTACCACAAAGCGGGATAGGCAGGCTAGGAACAACTTTCAAATCTGGTAATGATGGAATGAAGTCAGGGAATGAAAGGCAATCAAGAATCTCTCACTATACTGAGAGAGGGAAAATGGATGAATATTCTGCAGGAGCAATTAAGAATTCCTAAACAGTATTCAAAATGAGAAAACTAGTGCAAACATGAGCAGTTAAGAATTCATGTTTATGACTAATCCTGAAGAAAACATAATAAATAACAGAGATTGAACATAAGGTGCATTCAAACAAATCTTATGCTATTCTTCTTCTCTATTACCAAGATCATGAAACATAGATGAGATTTACAAAACAGAAAACATAAGACACAGTTTAGTATAACTTATTGTTCCATAGCATGACACAGGAATTCTGTAGCAAGTCCCAGAACATCCAATCCACCTTCAGATCATTCAGACATAGTGAACTTCAACAACCATTTGTATTAACACAGACTGATATGTTACAACGCAGTTCAAAAAGAAGAAATCATCAACTGACCCACCAACCACCAACCAACCTCTAGTACATTGTTCAGGGCTATATTTATAGGAAAAATATCTACAAAAATAGATATGATAGAAGATCTGAGGAAATAACTGTAATTAACCTAACTTTTCCTACAAGTAATGTAAAAAATATCTATCTAATGTTGCGCTGGGGGCAGCTGTTACAAAAAATGAGGCTATGGGGACTTTGCTGTTATGCACTGGCCATTTATCATAACTGTGCATTGGTCTCTGCTCCACTGCTCTTGAGTGGCTTTGATGTGCATTAACTATGATTTGAGAGCCTTAAGTGGCTTCACCGCTTCCTTTGACTTTTATGGAGGCTTTTAATATTCACCTGCTTTGATATTGTCGATCTGATACTCTTTGCCACTTCACTGACACTTTTTTAATTGAATCTGGGCTTTATCTTTCCTCTAATACTCTTTAACACTTGAATTGGGACTCTCTTTCTCTGTTGATCCTCTTTAAACTGCTAAATCGCCCTTTTTATCTCTTTACGGCGAAAATAGCTGTTGTGAACCATGCGCTAGACTGAGGCTTTCCATTTTGGCCATTTTTTCTTAGCAATGCGCGATTAGCGCTAAGCGTTAATCGCACATCAAAAACTGCCCCTGATTTTCATTCGGAGCTGCCTAAGAAGCGATTTCACCTTTGCGCGCTTTTTCTTGGTGATGATGTCAGCATGACGTCGCCAGCGGCACCCCGTACGGCAAATGACGTCAGCGGGGTGACGTGGTAGGGTGACGTGGATGATGATGTCATCATGACATGGTGGTAGGGTGATGACGTCAGCGGGTGACATGGTGCAAGTATAGCATAGTGGTAGGCGACGTGGTGGCATCGTCATGCGGTGACGTAGGCAAGCGGGGAGGGCAGTAAGAGGTTTGCGTCAGACTGCTTTTGGTATGGGAGTGGTATGTGTCAAGGGCAGCCCGATGCAATAGGCAGCCGACAGTTGCCCCGGTGTACGTCGGTGAAACCGTCAACCATCGGGTACTATCGTATCGCTACGAAGGGGCCCCCGATATTCACTAGGGCCGTCGGATCTGGGAGGGCCGATCCTACAGAGGATGGGAGGGAAAAGTGATCAGGGTTTAATAGAAATGTGCGCCCGATAATCATTAATTATTTGCAGCTTTGGGTGGGTTGACTTTAGGTTAAAGATTAATGTGTTTTGGTGCGAGAGTATAGTTATTCGTTCAACCAAGTGTTTAAACGAAATCTATAATAATATGTATGCACAAAGGGTAATGGTATGGTTTTATGTGTGGGGGGGGGGGGGTTTAATATGGTTATTTATTTAACCAGAAGTTAATTAAATCCTAAGGGTAGTGAACGTAGAGGGGCTAACAATGGCTCCCAAATGGACCTAGTGTTTCCCGACTTGTGTACTTGGCTATAGTTGCCATGGGGAGGGATATTTAGTGTTTTTTGGGGTTTTTATATAGTTTCTTGTAGAATAGGGGTAGGGGAAATGATTTAGGGAGCTAGATAATAAGGTTAGGTGTTAATATGGAATGAAAAGGAAATAGATGTATGCTAAGTTTATAGAATGGAGACTTAAGCATAGGGAAATGAATGAATTGTGTAAAGATTAATTTTACACAAGAAATGTGGCTTCTTTTCACTAAGTCAACTCAGATGTCGACTTGGTTTTTAACAAGGATGGAGTGAAAATGATATTTTTGGGCAGATCCCAAGGTCTTTGAGGGGATGTTAGTGAGTGATTTGGGAAATAAGAAGAAGGGGGAGTTAGAGATACATTGCTTGATGTGATCAAAATGAAAAAGTGCCTCAAAACTATGATTTGGATAAATATAACACTTGAAAACATGAAATGGATCACATAGCTTGATTTCTGCAACCACAAAACTACTCACCCAGCCTACTTTACCTAGAATTTTTTCTTCTTTTGGTTTGGATGCATTTGAACTAGCAAACTTAGCTTTTCAACTTTTTCTTTTTTACTATCTTCCTATCTACATTTATACTTATTTCATCCAAGGGCTTAGATTAGGCTGTTGAGCACCCTTGCTTCTCTACCTATCTAAGAATCTGCCAAGATTTAGCTGTTTTGACAGATAATGATTCTCTATATTCTACAACAGGAAATCGAAACCTAGGGAGAGTAAGATTAAGCTGTTTGGACCTCCCTTTAACTGAAAATTCTTCAAAAATGGGATAACTCATCAAAAGTGGAATAAGCAGAGGCACTTAGACTAGCACACTCTTATGGACACTTCTTTGGCCTCAGTAGCAAATATGGAACATTGCAACATGCAAAGTATGACATATTGTGTATGTGGAAATGTCGATCATGAAAGATGAATACCTGCTATGAGCAGGAGGCTAACATGTCTTCATGTGGTTCTTGTGCACCTGCAAAGTAGGATCATTTAAGACACTCTAGGTGTAACCGCAACTTTGGGTTTACATGGTTCCATGTGTGCTTTGTCTTTTGTTCCCTATTCATTGTCTTCTTTCTCATTTTCCTTAGTGCTATTATTCTCTTTTGACTTATTTCCATCTTATTCCTCTTCACCATTCCTTTTCCTTCCTTCTAAAGGGCCTCTATCATATTCCATTGGTTTTTTACACCTACTGGCCACAACCTATTAGTAGGAGGGAGTGGAGCTCCCTCCTTTGCAAACTTCCATGGAGAAGAACCTCTGCAAGAGCTTGAAACCCTAGCTATTCACCCTGCACTTCCTTCATCTCAATTATTGACCAGTAATCAATCTCCGACCTTTGGATCAACTAGATATGTAATTACAAAACAAGTTGTCATGGATAAAAACTTGATTCTCTGCCATAGTTTAATTGTGGAGATGTGCCTACTCTATCACTCAATGATAGACATAATATCAATCCCATCTATTACATAACAACATAACAAAATTATAACATAAAGCCACAAAGAAAAGACCGAAACTTTACACTCCAAGTTAGCCCTTTGTATAGATGTTGGAAGTTGTTGCTGACAGTTACATGGCACTCCTAGAGCCAGTTGAAGTTGCTGATAGTGATCATGATGAGAACTGTTCAACTAAATTGAATAAGCCAATTAAAAGCACGCCAAAGAAGCCAAGGGTTGGGAATGGACCATTGAATGCAAGCATTGGAATATTTCCTCTGGTGTTAGTATCAGAAACAGAGGATTCATATTTCCTTCCTGATGAGAAACCAATTGGGGATGAGAACATCGATGTCTCAAATGATCATGAGGCTTGGAAGACAATGAAAAATCCTCAAGAAATCCAAACAACATAGATAAATCTTCAAAATAGAAATTCTAGAAGTTGAATAGTGCTAAAAGGCTCAATAAATTTCATGTAACAAGTAAACAAGAACAGTACATTAATGCATATGAATATCACAACTAATATTCATCAGACTCAAAAGCTTTTATTATTAGGTCGATAAAGGGATTTCTAGAAGCTATTTCATCTTGGAGGAGACACACAAATAATGTGAATTCTGCAGCCAATTCGCATGATTCGCCTAATAAGTTTGCACAGGCCACAAAGAATAATACCAAGGTGAGCATGACAGAAATTGAACCTCACAAGTATTCAACATCAAGAGTATCACTATATGCACATACGCAGGATCACAAATAATTCCACTAAGGCCAGATAAGGCGCATTCTCTCCCATTTCAAAATGGCAGTGCCTCAAAATTTCTTGTAGACAACGATTTTAAATTGTTGTTCCTCCACACAGAAATTTGCTCCAATTCCTTTTGCTACTGCACACAATGGAGTCTCTTGGTTAAATATGCCTCGCAACTATGTTGATGTTCCCCTTGACATGTGGTGCAGGCCAATCCCAACTTTTATATGTTGCCCTGGTGTTGGTTGAACAATGTATATAATTGAATTTAATGGTGCAGGAATTCATCACTGGCTTGAGCAGTTATGTGGCCAAATACTATGCTCAAAGTCCAAACATAAAGCACTAATCTTATCTCAGACTAACAATAAACTTCTCAAAATCTGAGACTGAGATCAGGACAACAAGTGATGACAACTTTCTATGTCTGTTGTCCCCATTAGATAAGGGATTTTGCTCCTTTGTCTGTGGATCTGTCCCATACTATTGAAGGAAAGGATAAATCCACCATTTAATATGAAATCCTCGTAGTAGCAATGGAGACAAACAACACATAAGAATTTGAATTCAAAACACAATTCTGATATTAGCTCCACACCAAATAAAGCATATATAAAATTCAGAATATGTTCTCTGTCACACAAATATTAGCCATGCTTGGCCTTTTCCCTCACAACAACACAACCACAAATAGCCCTCCTCAGTATCTTAATCCCAAGAGAAAAATGTTGACTCTGATACCACATGAAGGAGAATCATACAACCATATAATCATATGCACAACAAATCAACACATAAAACAAAATTGGCGGAAAAGGAAGAGAGCCATCATGTGGTCTTTGATGCTCATATAATTCTCATTTTTTTCAAAATAAATTAATAATACATTTAAATACATTGGCAAATGGTCTTAAGATAGTGTGTCTATCTTAGACTCACTTGGTTGAGACATTTTCTCAACTTACACACTAATTTAGGAGAGCTAATTGGAGAGAATCTCTCATCCAAAATTAGACTCCTTAGTTTGAGGAATTCTCATGATTTTATTAATTTAATTTAATAATTGGATTTATTATTGATTTTTTAAGAACATCTCATATATATATAATATATATATATATATATATATAGAGAGAGAGAGAGAGGAAGAGAGAGAGAGAGATTTCTATTTAAAAACATTAATAATTGGGTTTATTATAATACATGCTATCCATCCAAAGTCCAAAAACGATATTCATTCATATGACACATTATATAATATTTTTTAATTAATATATAAAAAATATAACAAAACATAACTACTTTAGAGATAAACGTCAACAATTTATTTCTTTATTTGTGTATAATACTATAAATATTCTAGAATATTCCATAAACATTAAATCCCTATCACTCAATCTAATAATATATTTAGTAGTGATCACAAATTAAAACTTTATATTTATCTCAAAAATAGTTTTGATCTTTCTAGTCTTTTGATTAAATTGATTAATTAAAAAAATATAATATGAAAAAGCATCATATGATTTTGGGTATGTGGTATTGATAAACAATAATATTGTAAGGAAGCATGTTTACAAGTGAAGAATCTCCATGATTAAATGGATAAATCCTTGTTAAGAATCTTGGTACATGTGTTTTTTAAATCTATATATGTTTAATTTGTAATATTACTTTATTTTATAAATAATAGTAAAATAAATTAGCCATGAGGAGAATTCATGAAATCAATCTCTTAGGATGTATTATGTAAATTGTGAAATTCCAATCCTATGTAGGGTTTAACAATACAAGAACAATATAGTTTATAGATTTTTAAAATTTTTGAAAATTGAATTTACTATAGAGTAAGTGTTCAATGTTTTCAGAAATTGATATCTATCAAATCATGCAATTTTTCTATAATTTACTAATATTTTATAATAACATTAATATAATTAAAATTAGAAATATCTCTCAGATATATATATAATATTTATATAAAATATATAATAAATTAATAAAATATACTAAAATAAATATTTTGATGTTCACTATAAATTAGTCTATTAATTAATTAATATATTCAAATTTTATATATATGATGATGATGATGGTTAACGTCCACTG
Source organism: Pinus taeda (assembly GCA_000404065.3). Taxonomy (NCBI): domain Eukaryota; kingdom Viridiplantae; phylum Streptophyta; class Pinopsida; order Pinales; family Pinaceae; genus Pinus; species Pinus taeda. The sequence continues at coordinate 2,900 of APFE031264209.1, read as the reverse complement.
AGACTCAACTTTGGTCTATCAGACCTAAAGAAATGAATTATTTAGCTTGATTTAAGATTTTATTCCTGTGTTCAAAAAGCTTGGAGAGAAGCCTCCCAGGTTCACTGTAATTTTGACATCATAAAAGACTAGGAAGGTCAGTATTACAACAAAGATGATGAAACCGAGATCTAATGTGCTTGTAAGTGGGGCACTTTAAAAGGAAGTGATTTTCATCCTTGATGTTCATATTCTCATAAAGATGACAGATCCTCACTCTTTTAGGAACTGCCAATGACCTGTTTCACTATGGAGCTCATGAGAGTTCGTTCTAATCTTGGCTATATTAATTTTCTTCTTTGAGCTAGTTAAAACAGAGAGATACTTTTGATCTTCTAGGGTGGGGTTGACGACCTCCTTATAATATCTTAATTTTCTTTTAGCTACTAAATATTTCTGACACCACATTTTTTCTTTGAACTTAGAAGTAACAATATTTTTAATGTTTTTAATGTTCTACAATGCAATATTCTCATTGATCTCCCTATGGTTTAACCAAGCCCTGGTTTCTTTATACCAACCTCATTTGCGCCTTAGGTGGTTTCGGCTAGAATTTAAAGCTAGCTTAGGAAGTCTATGGTCTCCTATGTTATTGAGTTTCCAACCTCGTTTGAGCCTTAGGTGGTTTTGGCTGGAATTTAAAGCTAGCTTAGGAAGTCTATGGTCTCCTATGTTATTGAATTTGTGTTTGTACACCAAAAGCCTAGTGTCTTTATACCAACCTTGTTCGAGCCTTAGGTGGTTTTGGTTAGAATTCAAAGCTAGCTTAGGAAGTCTATGGTCTTCTATGTTATTGAGTTTGTGTTTGTACACCAAAAACTTAGTCATTGCCAGGCTCTCGATACGGGAAAGACCCACTTCTATAAGGAGAATAGGATAGGGTGTATTGCTTTTAATCTTGAGGTTATACGTTATAAAAAACGCTTCTGGATTTGCTCAACCTTTCTCTAGGATTCTCTAGAGATGCTGCAACCCCAAACCCCACATCCATATAAGATAACAAGAGTGACTAAAGTTTCGAAAATGAACTTCTTTCTATCCCACATTACCAGGTTTTCTATTTTACAATTATTTTCAAGCCCAAAATAATCTTTCCACCCATGGATATATATATAATATAAATATTTTTTAATATTGGTATAATAACACAAATAATACCATCTAAGAACAAAATAAAAATTAAAGCTCTAAAAGAATTTTAGATATGTCCAAAATCCAGCATTCAATGAGTCATCCATATTCTCAAAATGTTTTCACAATATCCCAGACCAATAAAAAAACAAAACTAATAAAATACCCATCAAAATACAAAATAAGAATTAAAGCTTTAGAAGAATTTTAGACATGTCAAAATTCCACTATATCCATATTCTCAAAATGTTTTGCACAATATGCAAGATCAATCTTGACATGTGATTTTTTGGAAGCTTTTTTGGTGGGTTTTTCTGGTCTAATTTCTCTAAAATGTAGTGGGAGTTTATTGAAATCACAAGTTTGATGGGTAATTTTGCACAATCAAAATGCCCTAGGGATTCTCCAAAGTGCCAAATCCATATATACAATCAAGTTTAAATAACATAAATCTAAATTTCGCCTCAAAAAATTTAACCCTATTCGTACACCCACACTAAAAGCAATTTCAATAAAAAAAAATTGCACAAATATCTTGCTCAAGAAATAGCCAATCTAAAAGCCCGATACAAAATATTCAAAATGTTTTGCACAAATATACAAATCATGAAAAATTATATACAAATACCACTGTTGGATTTCTACCAGAGAGGAACGAAGTTCAAAGGAAACTGTGCTCATGAAATGAAATTAAAACAAAGCAGGCATGAAAAATTATCCTAATCAATGGAAAACTATACAAATACCACCATTGGATTTGTACTACCGGGCAACGAAGTACAGAGGAAATTGTGCTCATGAAATGAAATTAAAACAAAGTAGGCATGAGGAATCTACATATGATGTTTAACGCGCATATGTAATATAATATGAAGTTTCATGCTACTCATCATGGCTTTCTTCTGTCGCCCACATAAAGGAAGCATACATCTCCAGTTTTCTAAATAATCGGCTCAATACCCTTCAGCTTAATGCCCTATTCTGTGAGGCCACCTCTTCCGAATTTCCATCCAAAGACAGCGTACTCTTCTTGCAGATTATCTCTCATTATAATATCGAAAGAAGGCCACTCAAGGGGCACCTGGCACTTGGATTCCTTCAAAAATACGAGCTTGCAGCCATTGTGGATACATTCTACTAATACTCCTGCTCTTGTTACGAACTTCCGAAGCAATCTCATCGGAGCTGATCATCAGGGGATCGATACTGTCCCTTATTTTCCCGTGAAACAACGCTTCTTTTCCCAGTGGATCCTGAGCTCTGTGGCGAATTCATCAGCATTATCGGTTCCAGGTGAGATAAATGATGACGGTCAGGACTACGCTTAATCAGTTTACATGAACTTAATTTCAAATTCCCAACCGAAGGCCTAATGGGTTGGAATGGAAAGTTAACAGAAATTACCAGAGCTCCCATTGGCCATTTTATGCAGCGATCGATAAGGATTTTTTTTACAACTGAAAATAATATTCCCAACCATCGGTGAGCGATATCTTCACTAGGGTTATCGAACGGTGGAGATATATGCGTTATTAATTGCTCGAGGAGAAGGTTGGATTTACGAGGATAGGATTTGATTGGAATGTGAATTATATTTTGTAATTACTTTACTAACCATTTGAAATTGGACCGATATGTCATTGTGCCCTCGCAGTCCTTTCGACAATTCTTTTTCCTCGGCTATGCTGCTGTGGTTTGTATAGGACAGGAATTCCAACGAAAGTGCTCGA
>APFE031264206.1:1506-23238 GCA_000404065.3 Pinus taeda | reverse complement strand
GTAAGTTACAAAATGTACAACGGTAAAGAAACACACTTTACCTAACTCTATACCTAACTCTATACTAGACCAAGTTGAACTTAACTATTCCTATGTGTCGGAATATCCTAACACCAACTAGGATCTATCATCAAGACTTTATGAACGATGATATTAGAAGAGCTTAATTGAAGCATATTAGATTCCATAGCTCTTCTTGCTATCTTCACTCTAAATTTTTCTAGTAAAATGATTTCACTCCAAGTATCCCCTTCGTATAGGGACAAGATTCTGGATTTAAGACCTCTGTGGTTTATATCTTTTGACTTAGTTACCGAAGAACCCACAATATGAAGCATTTTCCGTCAACATTTCAAATCCCAACTGGGATCCATCATCAAGACTTTATGAATGATGATATTAGAATAGCTTAATTGAAGGATATTAGATTCTGCAACTCTTCTTGCTATCTTCACTCTAATTTTTTCGAGTAAAATGATTTCACTCCAATTATCCCCTCCGTATAGGGACAAGATTGTGGATTTAAGACCTCTATGGTTTATATCTTTTGACTTAGTTACCGGAGAACCCACAATACGAAGCATTTTCCGTCAACGTTTCAAATCCCAACTGGGATCCATCATTAGGACTTTATGAATAATGATATTAGAAGATCTTAATTGAAGGATATTAGATTTCACAACTCTTCTTGTTATCTTCACTCTAAATTTATCAAGTAAAATGATTTCACTCCAAGTATAAAAAATAAAAAATTGATGAAGAAATTTTTATATACATAAAAGATTTATTCTAATATGGATTTATATTAGTTTTCTTACACACATAAAGAGAAAGAGAGCTTAAATTAATTTATTGTTGCAGTGGCTAGTTTTAGGTTAAGAGGTGTTTAGTTCAAATACCTTTAGATTAGACATACTAGTCTATGTTATTAATAGATTTACTAGGAATGTCATGCATGAATATGAGGAGGAATTCATTTTGGCTCTTCCTCACATTCTATGAATGGCACAAAGGTTAGATATCATTGAAGTACAACATGTACCAACTGGATTTTATGGTATCTTGCCAAACTATCAAAGGAATAATATTGTCATGGTGATAATAGATCAATTCACAAAGTATGCCTATTCTTTCTCACTTTTTCATCCTTTTTAAGGAAAGTGTGGTTGTCATGATATTAATGAAAGCAATTCAAAAGCTAGATGGAAAACCTAATATTTTTTCAAGTTATTTCAACATACCCATATCCTATTCACGAAAATTGATACAATTTGTGTTGTAAATCTAAATCATAAAGATAGATGGAACACCTAATATTTTGTAAGTTATTGCAATATACCCATATCCTATTCACAAAAAGTGATACAGTTTGTGTTGTAAATCTAAATCATTTTTTTCGTTGCTTAGTTGTCTTTTCTATAAATTCAATCCATAAATTCATTAAGGTAATGGATACCAAAGAAACCAAAATATTATAAGATATTATAATTTTATGGTAATTCCATTGAAGATTTGAGAGTAATGTTAAAATACACAAAGAGAACATTATGGAATATTATCATATTTCCTTCATAAATCTCTACATTTATAGTTATGGAGAAACAAATTCATCTATAGAGAATACCTAGTGTGCATAATAGGGACTTATAACCCAGATAGCTATTCATTGCTGATAATTTGAGAATTTCACTACAATGCATTTATCTATAAGTAAAGTTTGGACTATGACTAACACTCTTTACTTGTAATAAATATAGATTTTTAGCAATCCATGAATGCATTTAAAATAACCCATTAATACATCATGCTAAAGAAGACAAGGATACTTTTTATAGAAGAAATAATGTACATGGAAACCAGATGTAAAGGAGTTGTTCATTATTCAAACTTATGTATCTCCTAAATATTTCACATGCAAGCTAGGTTATTTAATACATACGGTGATGACATGCACCAAACCTTCACCTTAACCTCAACCTATTATAGTACTATGAAGATATGAGACAACTATACATTTATTTTCAATTTTCTAATATATGCACTAGCATTGTGACATACCCCAGTCGCTCACTAGGGTGTATCACTACCTCTATATCTTTATTTTTCTAATTTTTTTCCTTGAGTATGATTATAATAAAATTCGTTATGAATGTCTAATTTAATTTACCATGCATCACTCTCATGTACATGACCATAAGTGTATAAATAATTCCATTCAATTTATTTTTCATATGCAATGTGTGAAAATACATAAACAATAAAAACTAGAATATACATAAGTATAAAATAAACACTTATATTTTAAATCAAGCACCAAATAGCTATGGATCTTAGGATTTCCATCTAGCCATAAACCATGTTGCTCACAATATCTTAGTAGCAGTTCAACCCTGAGCTAGTTCCACAAGTCCATAAGCATTAAGGCTTACCTAAAATCAACTAATACCAAACCCCAGTAGCCTCCAACTAGTAGTCTCACATCTTCTATCATCCCACACAATTTGACGTAGTGCACCCCCTTTCCCACATCAATAGTCATGAATTTATGCCATTATACTTTTAGGGTTCCCAACTTGGTTTGGCTATGAATGTTTTATATCCTTGTGGCTTTAAAGAGTTCCAACTTCCCTCAAGGGTCTCTAGGTATGTCTCTAGTTTCACACAATGGAAACCTATTCCCTTTTCGAAATTCATCTAGGATCTTAGTGGGAATCAAATTAGGTTAGAGGGTCACATGTTCTTCCCCTTTAGGGAATATAGTCACCTCCCTCTAGTTAGAATGATGCAATGAATGATGGAATAACACTAAAAAACCCACTTTTATGTGCATTTCCATTTTTTTAGAAATGGAACTCAAGAAAATTACTTTATGGACTTAAGATAAAAACATGTGCACTTTTGACTCAAGCTTATTTGATGGAACTTATTCCCTTAAGCTTAATCCCTTCATCACTTATCCCATAGGCACATTTCACACTCCTAGAGTTTTATCCCAACATACAGTCTTGTCTAACTTGGTTTGGAGTAGTAATATATATTATTAATATTCATACAATTAAGGAACTTTGGCCTTAGCAACATATGAATTAAACACACTAATATAAACACTTGTGTACATGGGAAAACATGCCCAAAAATATTCCCCATCTTACCAGACTAAACATTAGATGTGAAACTCACATATAAGTCAACTTAGGGGAGTTACAAGCACTTAATACATGACCCTCTCACCTTCCTCTTTTCCTCTCTTCACCTCCATTATGGAGTTCCTTTTTATTGTGTAAGTATTTCCTTAATTTTCCTAGTGGACCAAACATGAGGGTTGTAGGACATAGTCAATGGGATAGAAATGTCATTAGATAATGTTGCAATTCTTGCAGAGATTAATTTTCTTGGTGTAGTTCAACATAATTACTATATAGGTTACTTTATATTATATTTTTACTCTATGAAATTAAGTCCAAGATAGCATAATGTTAGTGACCATAATTTTGGCATAATGATAAAGAGGCAACTTGACTATATAATGTCCCTTTTAATCTTATATAATTAACTATTGGAAACAAATTATTAATAAAATATAAAAGATGAAATGGAAGACATAGAAAAATACATAACGATTTTATCTTGAAAACCCAAACCAAGAAAAGAAACAATATTTTTTTTAATCTATTAATATGTGCAATATTAGAATACAATATCTATCATGTGGCATCCATAAAATACCAATCAATTTACCATTCATTAGAATGAAACTGTAGTTCATTAACCAAATCTACCAAAGTATGGGAAGAACCACCATGCACCACGAAACCACTAAAGGTGAAAACTATGTGCTGAAAATGCTAAAAATGGTCACAAAAGAACTACCCCCAAAAAAATCTAGGTTGTCCTTTAACCGCCAAGTAGGGGGGCTTTTTGCCCCCCCACAAACTCCTCAAACAATGAGGCCTTCAACCCTCTGTGACCCACCCACTACGTTGGTGCAATGTACAACATGTCAAGATAGTTATGCAAAGAATATGAAACATACCCCACATGATTTGACTTGTTTTCTTTGCACAAAGAGGGTCATAGGATTACATGACCAATAATCTAGGGCAGTAATTTCCATTTTTTTTCTACACCAAGAGAACTTCTCAGTGCCCACATATTGTGAAAATGAGTCCACCATCAATAGCAACATCTCCTTTTCTTTATCATATCTATCATAAATTGATATTGAACATCAATATGTTTTTTCTTACAATGGTATTCTAAGCTCTTGGCTAGGAATATTGCACTTTAAACGTGACAAGTTATCCTCACAGCTTGTTGGACCAACCCAATATTTGAACACAAGCTCTGCAACCAATTGATTCTTTGTGTTGCATGAGTGGATACCATGTATTCATCTTTTAAAGTTGATATTCCCACTACATACTATCTCTTGCTCATGTAACTAATTTATCCTCCAAATATGTTAAACACATACATACTATAGATGTTGTTTGATCTTGATCTCTAGCTAGATATGCCTATAATAAACCATGTATTTTCGTGGTATTTCCATCAGTGTGTCGAAACCTAGTATTTTTTAGTAGTATAGCCCATAGAAAGTAGCTCCATGCAAATTCTTGGAAACCTTCCTTACCATTGTCCAATAGTCCCTCATTGGTTTTGACATATGCGTTCTAAATAATCCCACTACACGTGTAATGCATAATATAGTATAGACCATTTCATATATAAAACTTCTAGCCACAATGGAAAATGGAAAACAGGACATGTCCTCTTCCTCTTCTTATGCCTTGGGACACAGTTCTATATATAAATTTACACATATAGGAATATCCATATTCACTAGTTTAAATTCCTACATATTAAATCTTTGCAATATTGGCTTAACATGCTTCTTATAATTTAGTTAGTGTTTAATATTTTCTCGATCTCTTCTAATTTTGATTTGCAAAATAAAATTTGTATCACTAAGATATTTCATGCCACTAAGGACTTCTTTTAGCCTACGTACTAGCTCTCTCTTTCCTTTCACAGTAAATCATTTGCATTACTTCATTTATATTTCTTCTTGTAGATCCCCCTATAGGAATGTTGTCTTTACATCCACTTGTTTTACTTCAAAATCAAAAGTAGCAACAATAGATATAAAAATATCTAATAGAAGTTAATTTTGTTGTTAGGTCAAGTTTGTAATTTTGAATGAATTGATGATCTTAATTAATAGAATATGTTAATATATACAAGGAGACGATTACCATTGGGATTTATTTTCCAATTTCTCTTCATCTTCCAATGTCTCTTTATTTTACTATTTACAATATTTACACTAATTTCCCAATCTCTTAGGTTTAGGTGTCAACATTCCCCCCCTTAATCTGAAGGGATGTTAATGAGTTCAAGAATCATTCTGAATCTTTTAAAATTTTCTCTTCCATGTTCTTTGTTGAATATGTCTACAATCTACTCATTTGTGGAACAACATTGTAGGTAGATAGTCTTGGCCTCAACGTGATGTCGATTCAGATGATACCTTGTATTGATTTTCTTAGTTTGATCATGGAACTTTGGGTTCTTTTCCAACTTTATTGTAGAAGTGTTGTCAATCAAAAGAGGAGTTGAATGCACTTATTTCTCCTACAAATCTTCTAGAATTTTCTTGATCCACATAATTTCCTTCATTGCTTCAACCACTACCACATATTCTGCTTCAGTTGCGGAATCTGCTAGAACTGATTATTTTTGTGACCTCTAGGAGGTAGCTCCTTATCCAAGACTCATAACATAACTTGAAGTAAATATTTCAGTTTATTTATCCCCAACAAAATTTGAATCTAAGTATCTAATCAAGCTGAAGTCATCCACCTATGTAAAACTGAGTCCAAAGTTTTGAGTTCCCTTCAAGTAATTTAGCACTGTTTGTACAACAAACCAATGACCCTCACAAGTATTTTGCATAAACCTGGAGAGGATTCCAGCAAAAAATGAAATTTTTTGTCTAGTAGTAGTTAAGTTGTTAAGACTTCCTACTAGTTGTTTGTACTTTGTTGCATCCTCCAATTATTTTCCTTTACTAGATGCGAGATTTAAAAATCTATTCCATTAGAGTAGTCAACTGATTACACTCAACCATGCCAAATTTGTTCAATAGATCTCCAATGTATTTATTTCGAGAGAGGAATATAAAATCCATATGTTTGGTCACTTCCATACTAAGATAGTTGTGAACATATCCTAAATCTGTCACTTCAAAACCTTTCCTCAATTCTTTCTTGATGGATGCAATATAATTTTCATTATTTCCGTCATTAGAAGATCATCTACATACACCACAAGCTATAAAATTGTTTTTCCAACTTTCTTGACAAGAAAATTTGCAACATGAAGATCATAATGTTTGAGATTGAGTTCCAGAAGATGCCCAGTCAATTCCTCATACCTAACTTATGGTGCTTGTTTGAGGCCATACAAGGATTTGACAAGCTTGCATACTTTGTATTCTTGACCCTTCAAAACAAATCCTTATTGTTGGGACAAAAGAATTATCTTTTAGTTCTCCATTCAAGAAACAAGTATTTACATCCATTTGATGGTGTTTCCAACCATTATGAGTTGTCAAGGCAAAGAGAGTCAAGATGGTAGGCCATTTTTCCATGGGAGAAAATGTATCCTCATAGTTAACCACTTCCTTTTGTTAAAAATTTTTTTCCATGAGCATAACTTTATGCTTGTCAAGTGATCCATTTTCTTTATGCTTGTTCTTGAAGTCCCACTTGCGGCCAATTGGTTTGGTTGTCAATGGAGGATCAACCATCTCCCAAGTTCCATTCTTTATCAAAGCATCATATTCTTTCTGCATCGCTTCTTTTGATTCATCATGAGAGATGGCTTCTTTGAAGGAAGTTGGCTCAAAATATGTAGAAAAATTTAATTCACAATCATAAGAAACATCTATACCAATAGGTGAATCAAAATGGTCTACATCACCTCCATTTTGTCTAGCGAAGCTTCTTGTCCTTATTTTTCTAGCCTCATTAGGACAAACACTTTCAAGTGTCTCTGTGAGCCATTTTTGAGGACTTTTCTAAGATGGCCCAAGATGTTCAATGGAATAAGATGGGGCTGAATCAATATTTAGTCTTCTAGTTCTCTCAATCACATCACTCAAAGTTCCTTCTTGATTAGTGGTTAAAGCTTCAATAAGGTGGGGGGGGGGTTTGTTTCAGAAGGAGTCTCCATAGATTGATCTAGTATAGGAATCCCCTCTTGAAGATGTGGAGTCTCATTATCAAATTCTTGAAAATACTTTGCATGCCTAAATCTATCAAAGCGATCAAGCTACCACTTAATAACATTTTATGTCTTGGAAGGTTCAAGAAAAAATCACATATATAGATATCATAAAATTCTTATTTACTTCATCAAAAATATTGTATGCTTTGGAGGTATATAAGTACCCTAAGAAGATACATTTCCTATATCCTTGAACTGAGTTTGTTTCTTTGTTCCTTAGGTATCAAGGCATAACAAGTGGAACCAAAAACCCTGAGATGCCTCACAAAGATATATGGCCATACCACATTTCATAGGGAGTATAGTTTTTGAGAAAATGAGATGGATACCTATTCTTAATATACACAACATATAGAACTGCATCAACTCAAAACATCAACTTAGCATTTTTGAGAAACAACATTGAGCGTACCATATTTAATATTGTCCCATTCATTCGTTCACCTATACCACTATGTTGATGATTATTAGGAATGTTATTTGATGTTTAATCCCATGATGGCCAAGATAGTTTTCAAATTCATTTGAAGTATAGTATTTTCCATTATCCATACAAATAGAGATAATATGAGATTGTGTATCATTTTCAATCCATGCATGAAAGCTCTTGAAAGTTTCAAAAAACTTTAGATTTGTTCTTCAATAGATATACCCAAGACATTCTAGTGTAGTCATTGATAAATGTAATCATGTATTTACTAAAATTTGCATAAGGAATATCCATAAGGCCACACAAATCATAATGAAAAAGTTCAAAGTTTCTTTGTTCTTTGGAGTGAGAATCATGAAAAGATTGTTTTTTGTGCTTTCCTAAGATACAAGCATCACATTGCTCCAATTTCCTAGGAATGGTAGGAAAACCAATAACACCATTTTTATTCAATAAATGTAGACTATCATAGTTCAAATGTCCAAATGGATCATGCCATAAAAGACTTGATGGTATTGTACCTTCATCAAATTGATAATTGTATGCAAACTTTTGTGCATGAGCGGAGGTTACTTGTAGCTTCAGAAGTCTCTATTTTTCTATCCTAATCATGAAAAGTGAGTTTTCTAATGCTTTTCCGACCTCAACCTTTCTGTAAAATATGTGAATGGAATGTGCTTGTTGGCATATGTGAATGAAGGACTCCTAAAATTATGGAGGTAGAGAAAATCATGTAGAAGAAAGTCGAGAAGACTAGGAAGTTTGAGCCTGATGGTGCCAATCCGTAATGGCTTGATTTTTTATTGGTCAGTAAAGTAGACTGTTGTATTAACATTTTCAATGAATTCTTCAAAGAAATATATTCTAAAACTCATGTGAAAAGTTTCTCTTGAATAAAGAAACCAAGCATCTTTCCATCTTTGATTAGTGGCCTGATTATTTGATGACGACAGATTTCCACAATATTTGTTTTTTATTGACACCGAAACTTCATTTTGTGGCTTTGTGATGGATAACATAAGTACTTGGGATGTGGAAGCATGGTCTGTTGCAATCAAATGTGTCTCCGGGGTTGGAAATGGATCAGTCAACACTGCCAATGTGCTTGAAGTCTTTAAAGTTTAGAGACCTCAGAGCGATGTGGACAATCTCTTGTAAAATGCTCGTCATTACATATTAGACATGGATATCGAGGTTTCCTTGCGAAAGGAGAGGAATCGGATGATTTATTTGGAGGGGAATTTTCTTGTTTCTTCTTGTTTTTCCCCTTTTTCTTGCTCCCTGGTTTCTTTGGATTTTTTCCTTTGTCAGATGACACAACATTAATCTCGGAGGCAAGAGTATTTTCTTATGCATTGGTAGTTTGATTGGAAACAGCAAGAGTTTGATCAGATCGTCTTCCTACTATTTGTGTGCTTGAAGAACTGATCACACCGTCACCAACATGAGAGTCCTTACTCGATTGTGGAGGAGGTGGAATAGTGAAAGCTGGTTGAGGCGCATTGGGAATTTTATCATAAAGTGTGCCACATTGTGTGTAAATCAAATCCAAATATTGGGCACAAGGAATAACTTGCTCTTCTGTGACAATTCCACCTTTTGCCACATCCTCAGTGATTGATGGCAACAAGGATTTTATGAACCACTCAGCTAAAAGCTGATTGGGAACATATGTCTTAACCATTCGATGATGACGCCGCCACTCATGAATATGATCTGATATATGGGTAGCAGTAGTTTGTATAAAGTTGGTTAGGAGTTTCGTTCCAATCTTGTATCTGATAGGTAATTGGGAGTGGGTTGAGAAAGTAGTGGCTAAAGTGGTGAAATTATCGAAAGCTCTAGGTAATTCAATGTACCATTTAGAAGCTAGACCAGTAAGTGCTCTTTGGAAAAGACAAAGTTTGACCGAGTCGTCACTTAAGAAGTTTGATGAACACCACAAATGAAAGGTCATAACATGATTTGACAGGTCTTCTCTAGGATCTCCATTAAATTTCGAAATGTCAGATGGTAACTTATGCGGAATTACCGGCCACTAAGGTGCATATAAAATTGGATCATTAGTGAGCCAATTTAAATCTGGTAATTCTAAAGTTGTTTAGATAATTTTCGGCGAAATCACATAAATAATCATTTGTCGATGCGTTTCGAACCAACCAGTGTGGTTCATCGTCAGGACAAGTTGAAGAGCCGATCCAGCTTAGCATGTTAAATAGTTTGCGCAGAGACTCCAACGGCTAGATTGATAATGACTAATTCTGACCTTATGACCCCAGTCAAATAATTTAAGGTCAGAATTAGCCGTTATCAATCTAGCCGTTGGAGTCTCTGCCCAAACTATTTAACATGCTAAGCTGGATCGGTTCTTCAACTTGTCCTGACGATGAACCACACTGGTTGGTTCGAAATGCGTCGACAAATTATTATTTATGTGATTTTGCTGAAAATTCTCTAAACAATGTTATGGATCACAAAAGTCTAAATTCCTTAATTCTAAAGTTGCTACAGATGGAAATTGTCGATTCAAGTCAAGTTGAGCATACCTAGGATATGATGGAATTTCATAAGCAATAGGTCTTTGCATACCGATATAAGGCATTTACATTTGGTAACCTTGGTATGGTTGTTGAACAAAACCAGTATAAGGTGGTTGTTTATAACAAGGTTGAATGTGTGGTTGTCCATAACCTGCAAAGCCTTGTTGACCAAGACCCTGGTAAGCTTGAGATTGACCAAAACCTGGTTGAGCCTGTGGAACAAGCCCAAACTGGGGTTGGAATTGATGGGATTGGGGTTGTTGAAATTGAGGCTGCCACGGTTGTTGAATCAACTGTTGTTGTTGTTGGTACAACTGTTGTCGATTTAACTATTGTTGCTATCCAATAATGAAAGTTTGGCCAGGTTGTGAATAAACTATACCAATGTAATCCTAAGTCAGTCCAGATAAGGGTAGACTAACCTGAGGTTGTTTTTGAACTCCAGAAACAAGTGGTTTTTGTACAACAACTTGAGGAACTTGAACTTCTTGACTTGAAACTTGTGATTGCAAGGTAAAAGGATCAGTTTGTACTGGTTGAGATACAATAGTTTGAACTTGTGGTTGTGGTATAGTAGTAACAACATGTGTAGTGGGAATAACTAACATGGTTTGCATTGGTTGTGTTGGATACATAAGCCTTGGTTGAACTAGCATTGTTGGTTTCCATTGACCTGAATACTATGGGATATTACCATATGGTAGTCCCCAGGAATAAGGAGGATATGGTGAATGAGCATATTGCTCTCCATATGGTGGAAATCCAATATTTAATGGATACATAGGTCTTTGTTGACTAGATTTCCCAGCTTGATACTGATATGCAGGATCAAACTATTGAGTTCCCATTAGAGAAGAACCAGGTAAAATTCCGGTTGAGGACATGGGTGATGACCATGGTGTAGAAGCAACCCTTGAGTGGGTTCGATACAATCATTGGTAACCAACTGGGACAGACGATTCACCATACAGGTGTGACTCAGGTGTGGCAGAAAACATCGAAGAGGTTACAATAGAATATTCTACTGTAGTTGCATCAGATGATATAGTCTGAGATGTTGACGGTTTTTCAACCATAGTTAACTGACCTAAAAGATGTCCTAAAGAATCGATGGGTACTTGAAAATAAGTAGGATCAAATGAAGCTAAAAAATCAGGAGTATTAGGGTAAAGATAAAGCCCAGTTCCAAAGTGAAATGGGGTTCCAGGCATGGAATCTTCTTCCAATTCCTCCTTTACAGCAATTAAACCTGGTGGAGGAACTTCACCGTTAGGTCCGTAAAGGATTTCTGTTATTAATGAAGTTGAAGTTTCAATAGTTACTAATGTTTGAGGGGTAACCAATTGATTGTCTTCCAGTAAAGTAACAACTTCTGAATGTTCAAATTCAACGTCCAGATGTTCGAGTAAATGAACAACAGTTTCAGAAAGAGGTTCCTGAACAATTTCAGGTTCAGATGTAACTTCTATTTGAACTGGGATAGATTTTGGATTAACTTCTGGTTGTACTGATTCAAGTTCATAAGTACTTTCTTGTTGAGCAATTTCAAGTTGAGGATCAACTTTTTGTTGAACAACTTCGGTTATTGTTTCACTAGGATTAGTGCTAATGTCGTCAGGTAATTGTGAAACTTCTTCTTCAGGAACAGATATACCAGAAATAGTTGGAGTAACTGGAGTCTCTGTACTTATTGAAATAGATGATTCAGGTAACTCAGATTAAGAACTAGGAGTTCTTGATGTACTAGACTTAGTTAGGTGAGATGCTTTACCCGAATTGGTGTCGCTTCGGGAGGCAAAGGCGGTTTGCTCATCGTTCTCCGCGAACGATGGGTTATCGGTTGATGTTCCTCCACAATTGCTGATTAATTTTATTATCAAAAAAGAAATAAATAAAAAGGGGTATACTAGGCAAAACATTTACCAAGCAACTGTGAACTACAAAATACCTCCTAGCGAACTAAGAAGTACGGGCAGGCAATCTCCCTGAATTATGTGTTCAGTGTATCACAGTTTACAAGGTGGATGACTTAGTTACTTAAGGATGGATAGCAACCTAGAGTTGTCCTCCCATATATACTCGAAGGTACATGGAAGCCTAATCTGTATAAGAACTGTCTAATGCAAAACCGCACAGTGAGAGCATTCCCATATAGTTTACGTACTATAACACCACCCTATATACCCGAAGGCACATGGACAAGATACGATATACTCACGTACGTGGAATGAGGTATCACACTCGGGATGTATTGCAGACAAGTTAGCGACAACTACTTTGTTTTACGACATCGTAACACGTCTCTAGCCTAGAACCACTAAATGTTCTCATTAATGAAAATGCTCCATTAGGTAAATTGATGTTTATTTTAAGTTGATCTTGCTTAGGAATTTTCCTTTCAAGTTCACCACGTGATGTATTCTGAAATTCATAGGAATGCAACTATCATGATAAGCATTTTTTCCATTCAATTTAACGATGAAAATCCTAGCTACTTAGGGATAGAGCAATCAGATTTCTTTTGATCAAAGAGCAAAGAGCAAAATCCAACTGCAAATTCTCTACACTATTCCTCTCAGCACACACAAAATTTTTCAATGCAACATGCATGTATTTATTTTCGATTTCCCTTAATGTGAATGAACAAAAAGGAAAACTAATGCACAATCAATCAATAAACTCTTTTCATAAAAATTACTATTTTGCAACAATTTCTTTTAAAGGAAAGGAAGACTTTACGACACTTTCGTTTTGAAAGAAATGAGGAATTATGAGACTTTCAACGAAAAGACTAATCATATGCACACATCAATAAATCGATCTTTCATGAATGAGGACTTTACGACAATTCAATTTTTGAAGGAAAAGATGATTTTATGACACTTTATCTCGACAAAGATCAATCAACCAAAAAAAAAAACTAACTTTCGACTATACGTTGAAAATGACAAAGTAAATACATAAGAAAAATTTATCAATCCTAGTCTAAGTAGGTCCAGCTAAGGAGATGATAAGCTACTAAGATGGATAATCACTCCCCAGTGGATTCGCCAATTTGTTTTGGGAAGTTTTAGTGTCTACGGATAAACGCTTAAACCCCTAGACTGGTAGCTATGTCTAGAACAACAATGCAAAGAATTCTCTACTTTTTCTATAACCAATAGATTAAATAAGATAGTAAAGAAGCCTACGTGAAGCTTTCTCTTACTCCTTATCTCCCTTGACCAATTCTGTTGCTCCTTTCCATGCTTAATCTGCTTGAAAAGTACCTACAAATAGACAAAAGACAAAAACGGATCAAAGCATATGATAATGATCTATTGATTAAACATAGGATGGAGTCAGGTACATAATACACATATGAAAGCATAATGAACAATACAAACATATGGAAAAATCTTTGAACACTTTATTAGTAAAAGGAAGAGTTATAACCCAATTTGCTTGATTCAGTGTCACTCCTCAAGTTCAATCCCACCCTCTCCTCATAAAAAGCAAGACATTTTGACATCATTACAATACTTGAAGCCAACTCAAGTCTCATATTAACAACATCTCCCTATAATTCAATGATTTCCAGCCCCTAATCACTTAAATGAGTGGTATTTTTATAGGTGAATGAAGGAAGTTATGCCATAAATGGTGATAATGAATGCCCTCCCAAACATAGGATTTACTTCCATGGAGGAATGGATAAAGGGATTGATATTCCTTAACTCCCTCGCTCATCCAATTTTGAGCCCAAAGGAGTGGATAGCCTTAGGAAACTTCTAGAGGCCTCATATGGATAATAATATTCCAAACCCCAACACAAATTTCACTCAAATTCGCCTAACGTATGCCAAAGAGGGCTCAAGTGCACTGCAATTCACCTTGGTAGTGTACTGGGCTGCATTGTAGTGCACCTTGATAAAGGCCTACCTACGCTAATATTCTTAGAGGTAGTTTTTGGATGATTTTAGTCATGGAATCTCTTGGGAAGGAGGCATTCTGATGTTTGACTTCATTTAGGGCATGTAACAACTGAATTAGGGTTTGATGGCCCCTAATAGTACTAATCTGTAAGTCAAGGTTTATGTGCCCAAATGGATTTGTAACACAAGAGGTAAAATTATAATAAAGTTAGGCCATTAAGGGTTTTACCCTACATAATATAACAAGAGAAATGTAGTCACTTAATATATAGGGCTTAATAATGGGTTATGGGGTTAACATAGGGCTCATATAGGGCTTAATATGTCTCTCTACTTCAAACAAGTGTTGTACTCAACAATTGATTAACTACTAGTGATTATGTAAGAATAGGTCATCTTACCATGTCATCTCCTCTCCTAGTAGGATATTTTATTTGATGATGTACTCATGATGTGCTCCATAATTTCTAGGTTACTCAACTTCTTAATCCTTGTTTCAAGGATTTTTTCTACTTATACTATGATTTTTCCTTCTTCATTTATCACTTGTACACTTCTCGACTGGAATGAATAACATGGTCATGCTCTTGATAAGGAGGAAGACCTTTATGAATTAATCCAAATTCCTTGGGAAGATTGTTCAAATCATTATGAAGATATTCTATGATAGATGATATTGATGCTTGAACATTTAGTAAGCATAATTATGCCATTATACTTTGGTGCTCCTTTTTGAGTAACTTTTTTCATTCCATTATAGCCTGTCACTTTAGAGAGTTTCAGTTGGATACCTATAAGCTAAATTTCCTGATGAGGTAAACCTTATGAATATATTTTGAAAATTAAAGGGCTGAAAGCATGGAGCAAAGTTACACTTTTTGGTAATAGAGGGCACATTTAGGTGGAAAAAAAAGGGCTTGATTAAGCATTTTAAGCACTCGGTCGAGCCATTTTTAAGCACTCGATTGAGCTTCTTGAGCACTAACAAAATATCTCATTTGAGGGTTTAAAACAAACCTTTGGTCAAGCATTAAGTCTCGATCAAGCTCTAACACTTGATTGATCCCTTATTTTCTATGAAAATGTGTGGCTACAGTCTACGTTAGTCATTTGCATAGATGCAGGATAAACAAGAGCTCGAATGAGGCATTGTAGCTCCATTGAGTAATTAGACAATGGAGCAACCCAAGCAACCTTGCCAACAACCTTGTCAACGTCCTAGAGGTTCAAGCCAAGGTAGGTTTCTTAACCTTTTTGTCTTTTCTATTTATTTTTTCTTTCAAAATTAAATAACTTAATTTGAAAAAAAATTACTATACAAAAATGATGAAAGGCATGAAAACAAATAAAACACCAAAAAATACCTTTAAAACAACTAAAAACAACTTAGAAAACCACAAAAGAAACCCTAGAAGACCATGAAAACAATGCAGAAACCACAAAACCACCAAGAAAACGATTTGAAACAACCAAAAGAACTATAATTTATGTTTTAATTTTTTCTTGCAATTTGGTAGCATGTTTATTATGAATAATTTCTGATTTCAAATGGTAACAACGTCATATTCTAATTATTCTAGGTTTTAAAGCTTTTCGCTAGGAATTTACTGAATTAATTTTTTAGAAAAAACATAATGTTTTGTTATTTAAAATGCATTTTTAATTTCAAACAAAGTTGAATGAAAATTTATTGCAAAACAAAAAACAACCAAACTATAACCAATAAATAAATATATTAGGAGTTTGAGATTGGCATGATGAATATGGTTGCTCATGGTGAACCTCTATTTATCAAATAAGAAATTTATTTTATTTTATTATTTTAAATTTAAAAATTTATATTTCCAATATTTTTTTTTAAATTTAAATATAGTATACTATTTTAAAAACTAATTAGTTAAATAAAAATATTAATTTTAAGGTTAAAAATAAATAAAAATGTTATATATATTATATTATAATATATATATATATATATATATATATATATATATATATATTATATATATATATATATATAAAACACTAAAAATTGTATAACATATAAATGTATATAACATCACGTAACTATATTAAAAAACATAACATAATTATATATAATATTTAACTATAACTCTAACACAACATAACTATATTTATCTATAACTTCATATATATATATATATATGATTGTAAACAACTATAAATTATGTATAGCTATAACCTAACGCATCATAATATGTACAACATAACTATAACATTTAACATAGGATAACTAATTAACACGTGCACACACACACACATAACATTTAATATATATATATAAAAGTTCATGTTTCAACAATGCATCCTTGATAGATACGTTAAATCCATAATGAAAAGTGCATTTAAAGTGAATAAAAACATTTCGACTCATTTTTAATTTTTACCATTTATTTCATTTTTGTATTGTGTTGTACAGGAAACATTGTCTTCATGTGCTTGCACTTAGTACATGTTATGTGTCAAAGTAAAAAATTATAAGAAGTTAAATTCTATTGGAGTATTTGGTTGGCATTAGATTTTAATACTTTGCAAATAGGATTGTTTCATTTTTTACTTATATATTTACATATTTATGCTCTATGAATAAAATGCATTATTGAGAAATGGGAAAAAGTGTGAAGGTAGATTTGATCACTTCTTTCGATTGCATTTACATGGAACTCAATACTTTGGTTGATATATTATCAAAAAGTGGACTTTAAAGTTTATGACTTGAGGCTAGACTATTCTACTTGAGTTTAGAAATGGATTTTTTATTAACATTCTTTCTAAGTCAACATTTCTTTCTTGAATTGGTGTAAATGTATTATATGTAATATGCAGAGGCATCTCCTATATGACCCCCAACCGCACACCATTGGAGTGTGTGGGGATTTTCTATACATGGTTAGGCTTGTGATAGATCACGTAGCCCATCTAGGGTGCATGTTTGACTAATAGATCCTACCTTCGATGCTAATCAAAGTGTTAGTGACAATGTTTCTATCACTGTTGATGATCACACTACCAATAATGGACCTTTTTCACCTATTTGAAGTACACCACCTACATTTTTAAATCCTCTTTAAGCTTTATGGTTTTATGTCTTGAAGTTATTTTTAATTTTTAAATCATCTTCAACTGATGTGTTTGAATTTAATGTATATGTTATTATGCTTCTAGTTTGTTAAATATTTATGTTAAACTATATTTATGATTTACAGACCATTAAAAGGGTCAAGCTAAGGATCAAAGTGCAACAACAATCCCTACGTGGGATGATGCTACAACTAGTATCACATTGGAGGATGTTATGACCCAACATACGTGCATCACAAAAGATCTAGGTAACATCCCTGCCAGTTCACCTACTAGGCGTAGTTTGTCTTTGATGCTAGAAAGCATCAATAGGTTGATTGAGACATACCAAAGGTCAGGCCCACAAAGTGACGTACTACATTCCATATACAGGATTAGGACACATGAGTTTAGAGGCCCACATACTTTGGAGGTGGTGAAAGAGGCGACCATGAACATTTATGTTCATGTGGAGTTGTTCGACATCGCTTTGGATGGCACTGCTAGACATAAAGGTATGGTTCCACTCAAATA
Source organism: Pinus taeda (assembly GCA_000404065.3). Taxonomy (NCBI): domain Eukaryota; kingdom Viridiplantae; phylum Streptophyta; class Pinopsida; order Pinales; family Pinaceae; genus Pinus; species Pinus taeda. The sequence continues at coordinate 5,449 of APFE031264206.1, read as the reverse complement.
TTTTAAGAATGTTGATGCAACCCCTTTTGTGTATGATCGATACATCAAAGCTTGGGGCCTATTCCCCCACACTGACTAGGTCTTCCTTTATTTTACCAAGCATATATATGTAAAGTTCTTATTATATATGAGGCCGAATTACACTGATATAAAAACACATTATTATGGAGCCGACTTGGCATGTACATATGATTGCGAGGGGGATCGTAGGGACCCTGGGAATATACCACCATCTTTGATATTATTTCCACTACCATCTCAAAGCGTGGTATTTCTAACAAAGCTAGAGGATTTATCAAAACTCATTGTTGAGACGAAGTATACCATTACATATAGCATGCAAATGTCATTGGTCAGTGCACATGTTGCATTGCATCGAGAGATTAGCATACCACCACCATTGACTCATGAGTTTCCAGTTGCTTTATATGATGATTCATTTCTCTCAAGTTTACCAATTTAATAGCTTTTTTCATATGTATGTATGTGTTGTGATTCCATCCATGACATCTTCATGATCCAAAACCTATGTGACATAGACTAGGTACATATATATATGAAGCTTTTGATTCTTATCATCAAATTATTCATAATTATTTATATTAATTTAGTTCATATTATATTGCACCTATATTAATAATTTCATGGTAACATGTATAGATCAGTCTCTAGCTATGTGGATGAGCTTATGAGGTCATCGGAGGGGGGAGTTGATCAACTAGGCCATCCTCCACAATTACATGTTTCGATGGATTCTCCTCCACCTTCACCTTGTTGAAAAATGCAGCAAGAAATTCTCATTTGATTGAGAAGATTAAAAAATCCTCATCAAGAGAAAACTTAGAGGAGTTAGCTGAGGTGACATGGCTCTTTCACTCAGTTAAATTAGCTAATTAAATTTAGGGGCATGAAGTTCAGTTGTATGTAGTGATTACTAAATTTTAGGAGCCTAGGTTGAGTTAATTTTAGTTGTAATTAGTTAAACTAGTTCTAACTGTTAATAGAACTAGTTGGTGGTCATTTTAATAGTGGGACATCAGTCTAACTTAGATATTATCTAGTTAACTAATCAATCAACTAATAATTAGCTCATGCATGCAAAGAATATGAGTTTCCTAGTTGTGGTGGAGTTTCCAAGGAAGTCAACTAGCAGTTGTAAACTAGTTGAGTGTATAGGTGTTGCATGAGGTCAGGTGATCAACCCAAAGGAATTACGCAAGCATTTTGGAGGAAATTACTAATTAATAGGGGTATATATCATTAGGAATTACAAAAGAAAATAGGGGCTCAAGTAGAAGCTGAAATTGACAAATTTTGGGTCATAGCTTCTGAGTGATTAGAGAAAGAGGTTATTCTCTTGCAGGATATGCTCAGATTGAGCAAGCAATTGTAATAAATCTCTATTCATCAAATTAATGCAAGTAAGCATAAGGGGTCTTTACCAGATTTCTTTCCCATGGAAAAACACTACGCATGTGTGTTATTTCTTATTGCATGTTTCTGATTGAAGTTATAAATTGTGAATTAATGTCCATGTTGGAAATAATACTGAGAAGGGGGGTGAATCAGTACTATCAAATTATTTTCAATATACCTTCCAGATTTATGCTTTAATTTATTCTTCAAATATTGATCATTAGATTGTATGTTAGTACCATATAATAATGAGCAAGAACAAGAAAGACAGATAATCACACCAAGGAACACCAGATATAAGGTGGAAACCCAATGTGGGTGAAAACCACTCTTCGATCTGTCCTATTTTTTATTTAGAAACTTCTTTTATAATGATTTTTTACTGGTGCAGTCCTTTACCAGTACGCAGGCTGCAACCTGCAGAGAGCTACAACCCTCTCTCATTTTCCAGTCTCTCTTGGAAGGGAGCTACAACCCCCTTTGTTCTTTTTACTTCTTTAAGGACCACGTTTCATTAATTTTCAAACTGGATCCATGGACATCAAGTACATATGAATCAACCAAACTCCTTATACAATCAACCAATGAATCACCCAATTTCTCAGAATGCAGTAAACAGAAAGGAAATACCAGTAAACTAAACCCAGAACTCTACAACAAATAGATAAAAAGGCAGCTAACAAATACTTCAAAGAAAAGTCTGCAACTTGACCAATATAAACCTGCGGATATCCACAGCTCTTCTGTGTCTAAACTGCACAGATCCACACCTAATCTTTCTTTTGCTCTGCGTACTTCTTCTCAAATCCGCACCTGCACTGTCTGTCTGTCAGCGTACCTCTGCACTGAGTCTTCTTTTGTACTACGTACCTCGCATTGCGCCTTCTACTTCTCTGTGTACCCCACACACTACACCTTCTTCTGCACTGTGTACCCCGCACTGTGCCTTCTTCTGTGCTGCGTACCCCCGCACTGCGCTTTCTTCTACGCTGCGTACCCCCGCACTTGCGTCATGGATTGCCTGCGAACTTCTGATTAGGGCCAAATTTAACAGTCCTCCAATGTGCAACAGTCTGTCAGATTCATAGATTTGTTCATGCACCCGAGAGATCATGACCTATCAATAGATTCGCCTTAAGTTTTCTCCTTGATTTAGATCTAGCTTTTAAAAACCAATCACCCAAAATTTCAGATCTTAAGATATTCAAATTTCACAAGTGTGAAGGCAAGAGATCTCCTTTCCTTTCTATAGGCAAGCCTTTCACAATACCACGGTCCAAAACCATAATAACACAATACCATGAACCCAATACCTTGGATCAATATTTGTAGATGCAAACCACGGACCAAAACCATAGGATCAAATATGTCGGGCTAAATACCATGAACCATTCATAAAGATTCCCACATGCACACGCTTTTCTGCATTAGAGTGAGTGAAACTGGGGTCCGCACCTTCTAAATGGAGAACCTACGTGTATGTCCGCACTTCTTGGTCGGCATACCGGCGGGTCCGCAGATTCTCTTAGGATCACCTACGGGTAACTCGTTTTCCATGATTTTGAGTGCTTGAACTGAGATCTGCCACATGAGTGAGTTTCCATCAAGTACAACACCTGTACCATAGAGCCAAACCAGAATCATAATGCCAACAATCTCCCCCTTTGGACTTGATGGCAACCTCAAGATCCTCAATGTCATTCTCCCCGTTTGACATCAAGGGCAAAGGGTTATGCTCCCCCTGATAAACCAGATCTGGTACCACCATAAATGACTGATAGAGACATATTGCAGCAGCATGAAGATCTTCTACCATAATGCCAACAATACATTATATGCTCCCCCTGAACCTGTGCCATTTGATCTTCGACCAATCCACAACCCAGCAAATGTACGCGTATACCCCACATGAAACTTGCGTACAACCAACACTCTCTGAAACAGATGAGATTCAACAAGAAGATGATGCATCAACCACCCCCAGCTTTTGCTTGAGGTATTCAAAGGTCTCCCTGGGCAATGGTTTGGTGAGTATATCAACAACTTGTTCCTTTGAAGGAACATACTCCAACTTGACCTTTTGTTCCAACAGTTGTTCCCGGAGAAAGTGATACTTGATTGGTATGTGCTTGGTTTTTGAATGCATGACTGGGTTCTTAGAAATGTTGATTGCACTTGTATTATCACATAAGATGGAGATAGGTGGAGTACAAGTGATTTGAAAATCCTGCAAGGTCTGCATCATCCAAAGAAGTTGAGTGCAACAAGATGCAGCAGCTGCCACATATTCCGCTTCAGCTGTAGATAAGGCAATTGAACTCTGTTTCTTGTTGAACCAGGATACTAATCTGGAACCATAAAGAATGCTCCACCACTTGTGCTCTTCCTGTCATCCACGCTTCCGGCCCAATCTGCATCTGTATAAGCATGAAGTGTGAGATCTGTTTCTCTAGGATACCATAAGCCATAGTTTTGAGTCCCTTGAAGATATTTGAAAATTCTCTTCACTGCTTGAAGGTGAGTTTCC
>APFE031264205.1:0-23062 GCA_000404065.3 Pinus taeda | reverse complement strand
GATTGATATTGGGATTGATTAGCAGCTCATATGGTACTATTATCTATGTCTGGACTCATTCTTGTTATATGAATTTTCATTTGATCGCTCTTGCTATTATCGCTTATATATATGTCTTTTAACATCATCCTTTATGCATCCCACTATTGGCTGTTTATAGCATGCTTTTCTTCCAATCATATATGTATCAATGATATAAATAATAAATGCAGTAATTTTGTGTTAATCACTTTGTTTAACTATTTAGATGAAGTAATCTTTAAATGATTGAATATCTATGTTTATTTTACAGAGTCATCTACATGCCTGTCAATAGACAAAGATTATTAAACGCTGCATTTCAAAAGAATAGTTGTTCCCGGGATTAGTATTAGTTTTCGTATTTTTGATGATAGATTAAGTTATCCGCCTAACATTACAACATACAACTCATCACTCATTCACCCCTTTTATTCATTATCGGGAAACTGGTCCCGTTATATCCAGTCGGAGCCACCATTCCAAACGGAAAAGGAGCTGTACTAAGGTCCGAACTGGGTGGTTATCCCCTAATGTTGTTGCAGCTATTTTCGAGGCATCAACATTTCTGGCGCTAGAAGGAGGGCCATCCGCTATGAATGGCGAGTAAGCCAAAACCTACAAATCATTCAAAGAGTAACCCACCCTCCACCTCTCCTCGGACCTCTCGTTCGCATCCTGAATCATCAGTATCCAGACGAGACGAGGAAGAATCAACCACTACTGCTCAACTTCATCATACTTCAGAACACTTAAGTCCGGAGTCCCCTGAAGTTCAATCCATCATCCAGAAACTCCAAGACTTCTCGATTTCACCTCCTAGATCTGAAGTATCACAAGGCAGTCAGACTTCACAATTCCACTTACCTCCTCATCTTACCAGAATTCAAAGCGAAAAATTAGGTATTGAAACATCTGAGTTTCCTTTGCCCGAAAGGAAAAGGATTAAAAAGAACGCTGAAGGTTCTGGTAGTGAAACCTTTTCTCCATCATCTTCCATTTCATCATCACCTGTGAGAAGTCAAACACCCACTTCACCACTACATATTGTTGTTCACCAAGGGACTTCACCTCAAACATCACAATCTTTTCAGTCTTCATTTCTACCTCCCCCTCAAGCACCTGGAACACCACAGGAAATCGCTGGTACACATAAAATGGATCAAAGACCATGGAGAAGTCCTGGTGCAGTCACCATGCCTGCACCTTTACATCCGTTACCCGATTATCCCGAAAAATGGCTACCAAAGTTCAATCCAGATGCTGGAACGTCAGCAAAATAACACATAAATAATTTTATGTTGTCAGTCAATTTGAAGGGAGTGACTGAAGAAGATGTGGTAGTTAGATTATTTCCCTATACACTACAAGGACCAGCAGGGTCTTGGTATTTTTCCTTGCCCTCTGGATCCATCACCAGTTGGAATATCTTTCAGGAACAGTTCCTTACCAAATACGACGATGATAGATCCTTGGCTACACTCTTCCGTGATCTTTCCAATTTAAGGATCGAGTCAAGAGAACCCATTAAGGAGTTTAACTCCCGATTTAACAAACTCTTGAACAAAATCCCTACCGATAATAAGCCAAGCGAACAAGTTAGAAGCGAGTGGTATATCACCGCCTTACCCTCAAACATAGCCATTTTTGTGGATAGGGCTAAACAGCCTACATTGGCCGAAAACATGAAAGAAGCCCTCGCTGTTGAAAAAAGTGTAATCACCTTGGAAAAGAAAACTGCTCTAGAAGAACGAAAATCCAAAAAAGTATCATTTAAGGATGATTCGAAGAAAAAGATCACTAAGGATCCATATGACATGGAGGGCCTTCAAAAATTCCTTAAAACCATGCCAAACGAAATGGTTGAGATTAAGAAACAAGTAGCAGAGTCCTCAACAAAGAAACCTTATAGGAATTTCAAAAAACCTGAGTCCAAGCCTCCAAATGTCATATCTTATGCAGATTCAGATCCTGAGGAAGAAGAAGAAGAAGAAACAATTACACCATCCGAAGAAGAAGAAGAGGAAGTTGTTGAATGCCATGGGATGTGGGACTTTATACTCCCTAATTCCAATACTGACGCTGAGCAAGAAGCCTTTCCCGTCACTACAAGGAGTAAAGCTACTCCCGAACCCGTTCAAGCCAATTCAAAGAAAAGGAGTGTTGGTACCAATATTGCAAAGGAAGAGGTACCCACAAGGAAGCCAGCCACAACAGTATCTCAGAATCAACCGTCATCCTCCAATATACCTTCGTCATCTAAGACATTGGTAGTATCTGATTCGATGGATTATAATATTGTCGATGACATGAAGAAAACTAAGGCAAACATCACCATGTTTGAACTTAGTAAATTAAAGCATCAACAAAAATTACTTCTCAAAGAACTTAATGCAGTTCCTTCTTCACCTCTTCCCAGTACTAAAGCTGCAAGTGACTCAGGACAACCACCTTCTGGTAGAGTTGAGGCAAACTGATACAATTATGATTGGAGATAGATCAAATTTCCCATACTCCTCCTTTCCTCTTAACATATGAAATTTACAATCGAAATCCATACATAACTGCTTAATTGATTATGGGGCATCATCTAATATAATGCCTGCTTCGGTTTGTTCTAAAACTGAACATAGAACCCAGAAATCTTCAATTCACATTGTGCAGTTAGATAGAACTAAAGTTCAAGTTTTAGGGGAAATAAACTCTGTTACAATCAGGTTATCGGCGGATCCACGAATAGTCCAAAGGATTGATATCCTAGTCGCCGATATACCTGAGTTCTATGGGTTGTTTTTAAGCAGGGATTGGTCAGAAAATCTCCATGGGTATATTTCCACCGATTGGTCCCATATGTGGCTCCCCTATAAGGGAAAGCCCAATCAAATAAAGATCGGTCGGGAGAAACATATGACCCACACAGTTACAGAATTTGAACAAGAAAATCAACCAATTGCGTTCAACAACAATATCTTAGGAAATTATTCTTCTGAGTCATTTTTTGGCAATTATATTGCCCATCCATCTCCTTTGTCGGTTAACAATTTCGCATCGCAAATTGAAATTTTTTTTCAGACCGACAGGTCTAAATGTGTTAATGTTACTTAGAATTTTGTAAGTAAGATTGTAGATAATTCTTTATTTTGGTTTTTATATTTTGATGGATCCAAGTCTAGTGAAGGATCAGGAGCAGGATGTATTTTGGTTAGTCCACAAGGAGAAAAAACAATGTTGTCCTGCATGCTAGAGTTTGAATGCACTAATAACACAGCTGAGTACGAAGCATTAGTCCAAGGACTATATAAAGCGATTTGCCTCAAAGTCCAATACTTGAAGGTGTTTGGAGATTCTGAGATTATTGTTAAACAAGTAAGGAATACAATTCATTGCCTTTCGAACCATCTCAAACATTATCAATCGCTAGTACAAGAGCTCACCTCCCACTTTTTAGCATTCAATATTTCTTCCATTCCCAGGTCTCAAAATTCAGCAGCCGACTTGCTAGCCAATGTCGCTTCCAAGCTCCTCCCTTCCGAAGACTATAGCCCAGATAGATTTTCAGTAGAATTTCTTTTTAGGCCATCAATTCCTGACAATGTAACTAATTGGAGAGTATTCAACCACGATGAAGACATTTTACAGTTCTTAACCTCCGAAAAATCCTATGATAATCAAATCATTGAGGAAGACGAACATGATATTCAAATGCGAGGTAAACATGAAGACAACTCAATCCCAAAGCCTGTGGTGAAGCTTGAGGATCTTTACGATATTAAAGACAGGACTAAACCTGTGTCCAATACGAAGCTCCAGAGCTCTACCTTAAGGTTTGAATTGATAAACCTTGGCACTGAACAAACTCCTCAAAACATTAATTTAGGATTAGGAATTTCCATGGAGGAAAAGGAAGCATTCATTAGCCTGTTACGCAAAAATAAACATGTTTTTGCTTGGAAATATGACGATCTAAAAACGTATGATACATCCATTATCCAGCACACTATTCCGATGCATCCCGAACAGAAACCAGTTCAACAAAAGTTGAGAAAAATACATCCAAACTTAGAGAGTCAAATAAAATCTGAACTCAATAAACTCTTGAAAGATAAGATTATTTTTCCCGTTCAGCACTCAAACTGGGTCTCCAATATGGTACCAGTCAGAAAGAAAAATGGCGACATAAGGATTTGTATTGATTTCAGAAATGTAAATAAGGCGAGTTTAAAGGATAACTTCTCATTACCCACTATGAAGCAGATACTCCAATCGGTGGCAGGCTTAGAGTTAATGTCCTTTTTGGACGGTTTTTCAGGATATAATCAAATTTTGGTCCATCCTGATGACCGACTCAAAACCACATTCAGAACAAAATGGGGAATGTATGCATATCAGAAAATGCCTTTCGGACTTATTAATGCAGGAGCCACTTTTCAAAGAGCAATGGATATCGCTTTCAAAGGGTTAATTAACAGAACAGTAGTTGTCTACTTAGATGATATTACTGTATTTTCTAAAGAGAGATACAATCACTTGCATGATTTAAATCAAAATTTTCAACACTGTAAGAAGTATAGTATTTCTCTTAACCCTAAAAAATCATTTTTCGCTCTTGATCAAGGCAAGCTCCTAGGCTTTATTGTTTCTAAAGATGGCATTTATATTGATCTGGACAGGATTAAAGAAATCTCTGAAATCCCTTTTCCTCACAATAAGAAATCCATGCAGTCATTTTTAGGCCAAATCAATTTTGTTAAGAGATTCGTTCCAGACTTTTCTCAAATCATTTTGCCACTTCAAACTATGATTAAGAAAAATTCAGTCTTTAAATGGGGATCGACACAAAAGGAAGCATTTGAATTAATCAAACAATCAATAATCAATGCCCCCGCTTTAAATACCCCTAATTTTTCTAATCATTTTACATTGTATACTATCGCATCCGATTTCTCTTATGCTGCAGTACTCACACAGATCAACAGTCACAATTTGGAAGCACCCATTTCATTCTATAGTTCAAATCTTCAGGGTGTTGAACTAAACTACTCCGAAGTAGAAAAACAAGCCTTTGATGTATATAAAGTTGTTAAACATTACAGAACCTTCCTTTTAAAAGCCCATACAAAAGTTATAGTTCCTTTCCCTTCAGTAAGGCAACTATTAATCCAAAGAGAATTGGGAGAAAAAAGGGCAAACTGGGTAACAACACTTCAACAATACGACCTAGAAATCAAGCCAGCAAAGATTGTTAGAGGCCAAGGTTTTTGCAGGTTGTTGGCAAGAGCATCCAACATTCCAGAATCAAGTGATACAGATCAATTTGAAGCAATCAACCAGATAAGTATCGTTGACTCTAAATCACAATATGCTGATTTGAAAAATGGATATGCACCTCCCAACCTGTCTTACAAAAGCAAAAGGGCCATAAGATTGAAAGCAAAAAATTTTACCATTATTGATGCTGTGCTTTTTAGACAAAATTATGATTCAATTTTATTGAGATGCCTTGAAAAACCTGAAGCAAAAAAGGTTTTGCAGGAATTACATGATGGACCGGCAGGAGGGAACTTTGGAGCTGATACAACAACTCACAAAGTCATCCATGCTGGATACTATTGGCCCACTCTGTTTAGAGATGCTCATGAATATGTAAGGAAATGCCGAAATTGCCAAACTTTTAGTGGAAGACAAAGGAAATCAAACTTCCCTTTGCAACCAGTCAACATTTAACAACCATTTGAGCAATGGGGATTGGACATCATTGGAGAAATTACCCCACATTCTTCCAAACAGCATAAGTATATCCTTACCGCTACTGATTACTTTACCAAGTGGGTTGAAGCGATCCTTTAAAGACAACAAATTCTGATGCTATTATTGAATTCATAGACCAATTCATCATTACCAGGTTTGGTGTCCCGAATGCTCTTGTTTTTTATAATGCATCTTACTTTTCAAGCAATGCTATGTTTGATTTCGCAATTAAAAGAGGATTTAAACTCAAATACTCTGCTAATTATTATCCCCAGGGCAATGGTTTAGCAGAATCTACAAACAAAAATCTGATTAAAATTATTAAGCGAACTATCGAACAGAATCATAAGAACTGGCACAAATCTTTAATATTTGCATTATGGGCTGATAGGATAACGCAAAAAGCTTCTATAGGTTCTTCCCTGTTTAAACTTGTGTATGGAAAAGAAGCAGTGCTACCAACAAATCTTGTCCTCCCTTCTCTAGCCCTAGTTCAATTTATTGAAGAAAGCCCCTCTTCTTCTTTACAACTTAGACATGACCAAATTCTAAAATTAGAAGAATAAAGAGAAAAATCCAAAGTCATTCATGCGAAACATCAGCAGATCATCAAGTCATCGTTTGATTCACTTTCATCTGGTTCCAAACAATTTCAAGTCGGTGATTTAGTTCTGAAATGGGACAAAGCCCATGAAGATAAGGGAAAACACACCAAGTTTCAGAAGATGTGGCTTGGACCATTTCAGATCTGTGAAAAGATAGGCCATTCGACCTTCATATTACAAGATTTATCAGGATTGAGATATTCTCTCCCTGTTAATGGCCTTATCTTAAAAAAATTCTTCAATTGAGGAGGTAATCCCTTCTCCTTTTAATAGCATTTTTGTAGTTTGTAGGAGCATTAGAAAATAAAAGTTGTGAGGTATCTTCCATTGACCTTTGTTGTACCTAAAGAGTTGTTTGAAACAAGTAGTGTGATATTTAATTTTAAAATAATAGAAGTCTTAAACAAAAGGAATGATTTCTAGGAAAGTAGATATAATTGCATTCTGAAACTACACTGCAATCTTAGTGAACCCCTCTCAAAGTTTATAAATATTGTAAATCTTTTTAGATTTTCAAGTTGGTCACAGAAAGGTTATCAATATCAAAATAGGAACTAATCCAATTTCAACATCTCCAACTCTTACCTTGTCATCCATTTACTCTTAAGGAGGAAATTGTCTATCCCACTCACCAAAGCTTGTGATTACTCAGAATGTAATTCCAAGAATACTAGATATAAAAGATAAGAGGTCTTATTACAAGCCTGCTTACCATTTTCATAGGAAAATAGTTTAGCCGACATTACCAATATTGCATACCAAAACAGGGTAATGGCTTCAACTGTAAGACAAGGGGTCTCATCACGAGCCAGCTTGTTCGGTTAGATTACTACCAGTGAATGGCATTGTCACTTAGCTGGCTACCAAACCAGGGCAATGGCTTTTTATCTTACAAAAATAACAGAAAATAGAAAAGAAATCCAAAATGTGAAAAACATGTTTTGAATTCATTCTGTTAATCATACTCTAAGGTGAATGGGACAATAGACAATGACATGGTTAAAAGGTATCCTTGTCGAAACTATGAACGTTTGCTGGCAGCAGAGGCTCTACCTATGACAAAGGAGTTAATTTTAAAAGCCGATTTGGAAAGATTTTCTGTTTTATCATTATCAACCAATAGAGGCCAATTTAAAATTTAAAATGTATCTAATTTTAAACTAGAGAGGGAATTAGCAAAGAAAGTTTCATTTTGTTTGGAATGCAACTATACCTAGTTATATTAGAATTTTCCCCTTTGATAAAATTTCTATTTTGAAAAAGATTAAGTATTTCCATACTTTTCAGAGATAATTGTTTCTTCCAGCGAATCGCCAATTGTTGTGCCCTACAACAACCCCCCATTTCGTATCATTATTATCCCAAAGCTATAATTGAAATGGGTCCCTTCTAATTTTAGTCTTAATTGGTATCAACTTAGTTTTATTCAAAAAGGTTCAAAATAATAAAATAAAACATTACCAAACCTTTTTAAATAAACCAATCAAAGGCCTTATATGTAAATGATTAACCTTTTATCATTGCGATAAAGCGATTGCAAGATCACATATCACAATGACAAAGGAAACACAACTTAAGGACCCTTTGGTTTTCTCCGACGCGAAAAAGGCATCGGGCATCGACGATAATGAACTAGTGTGATAAACCTCCTTTTTGTTCCGATGCAATGCGATATCGCTATTGGATATCGGCGATAATGAATTGGCACAATTAAACCCCCTCTTGCTTCGATGCAATGTGATATCGCTATCGGCAATCACCAATCGACTATGCATGCTTTTAAAATACCCCACTCGCTACTCCCGACGCGATGCGATATCGCTATCGGCGATCGGGGATTCCAAATGGAACCAATATAACGATTTATGATATCCCCCGATGCCCGATTGCGATAAAGGCAAAAGCGCAATTTTCAAAGAAAATCTTAAAGTGGGTTTAATACAATTTATTTATATTAAAAGCCTTATCTTCCGAAGAGCCATTCATCTGTTCTTAAGCACCAAAACACCCAAGGCACGCTTCAAATAAATCATTCGGCCATTAATCGAATTGACAGGCATTGATAGGATTGACAGGTCTTAATGGTCATTTAATGAAACAGTAAGCCTAAGATCTTTTTACAGATTTTATCCGAGGCCACCTTAACTCAATCGTTCGCCATGCATTCATCGATATATATCTCATTCATATTCAATTTACACTATCATTTTCTGTATTACATCCATTATCATCTCTGTGCAGAGTTCTTCCGAAGTAACATATTTAAGCAGAATGGGGAAGAAATCGAAGAAAACCACAATGGCTTTCGCTTCACCGGCCACAGGGAAACCTGTCGTTGATCCAAGCACTAAAAAGAAAGGGCTAATATGAGACACTACATGCCTAGGACTTGTCAGAGCTACTTGGCAAGGCACCTATAATCTGATTGAAGCTGAAGAGCCAAGGGTGACAGCAATACAAGTCTCAACTGACAACACTAGAAAATCCGAGGCTAATCTAAGCGATTTAGCCAACTCTTTTCTTCATCGAATAGCGGCTCGGGAGAAAATCCTCCCATATACAGATGTGGTTAGATGGGCAATTCAGGAAATCCTAATTACCGACAGAACTTTCAGCACCACAGATGGGAGAATTTTCGGTTCCTTTCGAGCGGAGGATTTAAGACAAATGTATCATTTACCGGAGGCAGAGAAGAAATATAACACGTCATTCCTAGAGAAATTCTGAGCTGAGAATGAGACTGAATCCGAACCCATTCGGGGTTGGAGACAAAATCCAGCAAAGCACAAGCACGAACCTTTGGGTAAGTACTTGGTCGATTCTCTATGCTTGCCTTATTGCTATGCTGGGATAATGATGTGCAGGTTGTGGGGATTACATGATTCCGCCAATTTTATCATAGAAATGGTCCCCTTAATGGAGGCGGCATGTAGTGGTGAAATAATGGATTGGGCAGATATACTGTCCGATAAATTAGCATGCACAATTCTTGATTTTAGATTCAAGTCCCGCGTCACTGAATGGTTCATTCCCCCATTTTACTACAGTGCATATATATTAGATGTCCCGTGTTTTAATTCTAAATTTCCTGTGCTCGGATGGAGGTGGAAATCTCAAGACCCCGCACCCGTCCACATATACCATCAAAAGTTGTGGAAAACCAACTACAAGCACCATTTGTATCAAATCTGCAATGGCTTCATGTTGCCCATTCATCATTCTATTTTAAATAAGCCCCCCCCTAAGATTTCTTACCAAGCAGGGGTGGATTTAACTTCCATAGGAAGTTGGTTCAGGGAGGAAAAGTTCACTTATATCAGAGTTTTTGGCAGTCAAGCTAAACCCCACGTTCTTCCTCTGTACATCCCTGATAAACTACTGGCTAGGGAAATAGCCTATCAGATCATCACCGATGGGGTTACACAAAATCTGAAGAAAGCTAAGAAGCACATATGGCCCTCTTTTCCTTTGAGAATTGGTATCTACACTCTTCATGATTTCAAACATGCAGAGAAAGAAGCTGAGAAAATAAATTCATTAACCCTGGCAACTCTACCGAGCAGGTGATTTTATCCAAACAAAGTCGCCTATAATGCACTCGAACAGTCCGAATTGACCAAGTTCGAGCATAAAGAAGACAGATTTGAGGACTTGTTCGCATCGTCTGAGTTAATGTATCAAGTTAAATCGCTCACCATAATTGAATACAAAGATGAAGGGCTAGTCGAATTCAACAGAATTAGAGAGCAGAGGTTGCAAACTCTGCCTCTAGATCTGTTACCAACGACTCGAAGAACATAATCAAGCGAGCCTGAGCAACGACTTGATAAAGAACCTCCTATTACATCAAAGCAACAGGAGGAAGTGCATGAGCAAAAACAAGAAGAGACCCAGACGAAAGAGAAAGAACAGAGCAGTTTAAATACAAAGGAAGATACACAGATTTATCTGAAATTGCTCCAGGAATGGTAGAAATTTAATTCAATTATCGGCAATCTGGAATGCTCTAAAGATGAAGAGGCTTCAAAAGAAGTCAATACACAAGAGGAGACTTCAAAGCAGGTTTCAGGTGAAACCAATGACCCACCCAAATCAAAAGAAGCGGACATAATCCCAAAGGATCCTTTCGGCGAAGTCATTTTGCAGATTGAAGAGATTCCTCCCTTGGATGTCTTCTATAGCCCAAGGCATAAAGCTGTAGTGAAGCGACAAAGGAAGAGGAGAAGGACTAATCAACCTTCTTTATTCCCAGAACAAACAGTAACGGGCAATGTGCTATGGAAAGAGGAATTTGACCCCTCTGATGATTTGACAAAGCTATCGCAATATGCTGGAGCTTATTCGGCGGCGACAATACACAAAGCATCGGAGGTGAGCAGTTTATTGAAGACAAAAGATCAGGATATCTTTTCGCTACAGGCACAATTATTGGAAGCGCAGCAAAAGGCAGAGCAGGCAGACCAACAATTGCTAGTACAAAAACAAATAAACATTCAGCTGACTAAACAATTGCAGGAAGAAAAACAGAGGATTGACAACAGTGCAGTCCAAAAGCAAAAGGAGCTATCGAAGGCATTGGCGCAACTAAAAGCATCAAATGAACAAATGCTAAAATCCAAAGATGAGCAGATCGCTCAATTATTGGCTCAACTTGAGCAAAAAAAAAAGCTCCCACAGATAGATGAGTTTAAAGC
The DNA here is from genome assembly GCA_000404065.3 of Pinus taeda. Taxonomy (NCBI): domain Eukaryota; kingdom Viridiplantae; phylum Streptophyta; class Pinopsida; order Pinales; family Pinaceae; genus Pinus; species Pinus taeda. The sequence continues at coordinate 11,997 of APFE031264205.1, read as the reverse complement.
AGAGGCATTTCAATTAAACAAAGGATTGATAAATCAGATGAAGCTTTTGTGTCAGCAAATCACCCAGGCAGAACCATTATGCGACTTAGCGGCATCCATAAGTGAAAAAGTAGAAAAGGAAAGGAGAGATTTGGATCAAGCCGAAGAAACATTGACAAATGTTTTAGAATGACAAGATACCGATCAGGGACAGGCAGCTAAACTACCAAGGATTCTAGAATCGCACAAAGAAATATTATTTACAGAATGGCAATCTCAGTTAATGAAGGCAGAAAGAGCGATTTCAAGATGCAAGACAACCAATAGTAATTTCGATGAATTGGTTAATAATAATCTTTACTTGTCTAACATAATTTCTCAATGTACTCCAGGCCAATTAACAGCAACGAAGATATTGGAGCAGTCATGTTACCCAGAGCTGGAGAAAAATGGAAGGTTAATTGCGGGAATTAACAGCCTGACATGGGATGCCTATTGGTTCTTTTTAGTGAAGCCGCACAGCTAGAGAGCCGTCCTCAAATGCCTCACAGATGCGATCGGGTATATTATCCCTGATATTCAAGATGCCACCTTTGTTGCCCAACTCAGCTCTCGCCTCAACATACCACCCGAAGTGGAACCAATGCTTGCGATAAGTCAGCTCAGGTTTAAAGGAAAACAGCCTGAGTGATGATTCACATCGCCGACTGCCAGATCGCTGCCAAGAAGATAGATATTATTAATTGATACCAATTAAGTAGGATTTTGTTTTCATAGATTTTTAGTTTAGTATTATTTATAGACCCTTTCATGAATTTAGAAAGGGTCGTAAAGTTTTGTATATGACTTAAACCCTAAAGTTGCACTATTGTACTTCAGGGATATTCTTTTATGAAACTGGACCAATCGTTCTGATTTTGATAAGGAAGCTTTTATACAAATGTGCACTACTGTCTTTGTTTGAAAGCATTTATGCGTTGAATGAAGAATTTCAAATAGCGATTGATATAGGGATTGATTAGCAGCTCATATGGTACTATTATCTATGTCTGGACTCATTCTTGTTATATGAACTTTCATTTGATCGCTCTTGCTATTATCGCATATATATATGTGTTTTAACAACATCCTTTATGCATTCCACTATTGGCTGTTTATAGTATGCTTTTCTTCCAATCATGTATGTATCGATGATATAAATGATAAATGCAGTAATCTTGTGTTAATCACTTTGTTTAACTATTTAGATGAAGTAATATTTGAATGAATGAATATCCATGTTTATTTTACAGAGTCATCTACATGCCTGTCAATAGACAAAGATCATTAAACGCTGCATTTACAAAGAATAATTGTTCTCAGGATTAGTATTAGTTCTCTTATTTTGTTGATAGATTAATTTATTCGCCTATCATTAGAACAAACAACCCATCATTCATCCACCCCTTTTTATTCATTATTGGGAAACTGGTCCCATTATATCCAATCGGAGCCACCATCCCAAACGGAAAAGGAGTTGTATTAAGGTCCGGACTGGGTGGTTATCCCCCAATGTTGTTGCAACGATTTTCGAGGCATCAACACTAATGAGATTATTGAGCTACCACCAGGGCACTTACGATTTTTGAAAGCTAGATGTTTAGTCCATAAACCAAACCGGAGATTGACTGAAACAGCGTTGATCTACTTTGTAGTTGCATAGCAAAAGTAGTTTGAAGGTTAGCTGGCTTAACTTTAGGCTTCGTTTGTAGTTTATAAAGCAAACAAAAGTAACAAACAAACAAATTATTCGCTCCCCAGTGGAGTCACCATTTTGTTTCGGAGAAAACTAGAGTCTATTCGGATCTGCTAGCCCCACTAAGACAGGTAGCTACCTTAGAAACAAACAATGCAAAGTTACTTGTGTTTTCCTTTATGAGAGATAGATGAGAGAGAAGTAGAGAGCACCAACCTTAGTCTTTCACTTGGCTGCTTTCTTGTTTCCTCTCTCTTTTGATAGAGATTTCAACACTCCTTTCTCATTTGTCCCACTTCAAAGAACACCTATAGAGTCAAAGTAGCGAAATACCATGAAAGAAAAAAGATCTATAACCATAAACAATGTAGAATCAGATGTACATTAACCATACAAATGCATACACAAATACAAAATTTAGAAATATACAATTATATGGAGGAAAAATCAAATAGCTTTATTGATAGAAGTAGTAGAAGAGAGGATTACAACCTAGCTATCTAATCCAACATCATCCTCCCAACATGAAAGCCCTCTTCACCTCATGAAAAGCTAGATCACCCAACAATACAATGCTTGACAGAGAAACCAACAACACTTCCTTACAAAATACAAAATTCCAGCCTTTAGATCTCTATGATGATGGATCCATATATAGATATTTGCAGGGGGGTGAGTTAGCTTCTGGGATTCTGATTGGTGTAATTTCACTGATAGTTCTTTTTTCCACTTGGATATTTCATGATCTCTTACTCATCCCTGGGTGAATTCAGAGAGGCAAGTGTCATATGAGCAGTTTCTAGAAGACTCTCTGGGTTTCCTCCTAGCAAACTGCCTCTACCATTTGTCTGCTCTCATTCATCACACCCTACAGAAGGGATTTTCAATATGCATTTCACCCTTTGTGTGTAGTAGGTGAGATTCATCGCACCCTGAGCATGGAGCAGTTTGTATTGTCCAGTTTTGACCAGTTTTGAGTAGTTTTTCAGGGAGAACTTCTGGGAAATGATGTAATCAGCTGACATTGATCCTTTAGGGTTTGAAACAACAATTTTAGAGATTTAGAAGCCCTTGGTTTATGGACATATGTGATTGGGGTTGCAGTGCCCAAATATGTCTATAACAAACATCCATTGTTGATATGGCCATGCATTGATGACCTGACCCTACTAAGTATGACAGTTATGTGTTGATGCACTTATTGATATGTGTATATATGTTATTATGCTTATGTTGAACATGCATCACGTTGATTTGATTATCTTGTAGAAAAGGTATCCTCCCCGAGTATTTTAAGGTACATTGATTTATGGTGATTTGGTTTAGTTGACATAGTATGCCTTGCAGGAAAGAGATCAAATGGATAGCAAGGTGGTAGACTAAATAAAATCTCCCTATGCATAAGATGGGAAACGAGGTGTGTGGAACTCTTCTGACTTGGAAAACTCATTGACAAGCCTGAGGGAATAAATAAGGAGTTACAAAGCAAACCATGACAAAATCATGCAGGCATAAGAGAAACAAGTAGAGGTGAATCCGATACAACATTAGAGTTTGTCAGTTTTGCAACGACAGGGAGTTCTGATAGACATTCAGATTTTCATCATTATCATCTGTATAGGAGGAACGATATGGGATACTTACCGGATGAGTTCAAGAAGGAAAATCCAGATACCTTTTATGGATAGATGAAGAAATCACAAGATGTGGATGCTTGGTTAACTTGGCATGAAGAAATTATTTAGATTGCATGATTACTCAGAAAATAGGAAAGCTAGGATAACCCTTTTCAGTCTCAAAGGTAAAGAAGATATTTGGTGGGAAGATGTGAAGATGTGAAGAATGTCAAGAAAATACATGAGGATGATTTGTGTTGGCATCAATTTGAAAGGCTCTTCAAGAAGAAGTACTTTCGTGAGAGGTATTACGATGATAGAGTTAAGGAGTTTTATGAGTTGCAGATGTGTTCTATGACAAATGAGGAGTATACTAGTAGATTTTTGGAGTTGTTGAGATATATGCCTCACCTCAGAGAGGAGAAGGCCAAGGCTTAGAGATTCATTAGTGGATTTCTAGTTGCATACAGAGATCATATTGAGTTGGATGAGCCTATATCATTAGAGGAGGCCATCCGAAAGATGAAGCATTGTTATGACTAGTCGAAGCGCAAAGTTGAGCTGAAACATGACTTGAGGAGAAAAGACAAAGCTAAAGCAAAATGGCCACCAAAGTGAGGAAGATCTCAAGATGAAAATGAGAAATATAATGTAGTTCCTTACAAGAGATTCAATACAACTGAGAGGTCACATGTAGAGTAGCAGATTAGAGGCGATAGTAGGGAACCATTGCAGTGTTGGATATGTGGTAAGGATCATCGTAAGAGGGATTGTCCATAGTATCAAAGTGTTGGTAGAACCTAGATCTATAGTGCTCGGGAGGTGCATACATTTTGTGACATTGGTCATAGCATTCCTCATATTTATGTAGTCATTGACAATAGGCAGGTGAATCATTGGGCATCGATCATTGAGATGGACAATAATCTTTATGATCAAGTTGCTTCTATTTGATTTATCCTGGATCTAATTATAGTTATATTAATCTTGACCTGGTGGATAAGTGTGGTTTAAGAAAAGAAGTGCATGCATAATGTTGGTTAGTATAGTTGGCTATATTTACAAAGAAGTGAGTTCACCATTGGTAAGAGATTCTGCATTTGAGTTAAATGGTATGCCTATAACAATAGATACCAAGAACAAGAAGCAATCAAGAAGAAAACCATGAATAAAAAATAAAGGTATTGCACCACAAAATAAGTGGAAGGGCCATGACCCATACATAATCAAATTTCAAATTAAGCGTGAAAAAATTACAAAAGATTGAAAGCACAAAACTATCAACAAACGCCAAAACTCAATCCCATGGGTTCCCAATGCTTCAAAGGGAAATCTCAACCTGAACCTTCTTCAAGATTCCATGACAGTCTCTTTTTCCATGTAATCCCCTGCATCATAGTTCCATAAACACATAAGTATAAGTGATTAAATAAATATACAATATACTGATTAACTTACGTTGCTGTATGAAGCACATTCCCTTGTAATTGAACACTTACACATATTATTTATCAAGGGATTCTAATTCTATTGACGAATCTAGATATAACTAGAAACAAATTTTCATGGCTTTTAAATGCATGTTCACGAATATAGAACATATCCACAGAATGTCAGACAAAACCAAGGTTAAGAAGACTTCCTATATTCATGCAAAGAACTCATTCATTTGGAATTGTGGTCTCCAAACATAGCCAAAGGAATTGTCACCCAACTCCTTTCTTTTACCTTTTCCTAGGTACAATTGAGTCTTATTATGTGTTATCACATCATCAAGTTGTTAGTTATATAAACAAATCAATTGTTATCTTTTCACATTAAAACCAAGTATGCTTCCCGACAAATTCTCACACATGTTAGTCACATGTTCCAAAGATCAAGGCATCATTTCGATTAATTTGAAATCATCCTTAACCGAGACTAACAACCATGTCATGGTTTGAAATCAACTCATAGTCATTAGTCATAATACTAAAAATATCACCCACGTTCACCCAAGTACATATCAATTATCTTAGCACACATTATGTTAGTACAATTATCTTAAAACAAAATAATTCCTTCATGCAATCTTATAGACACATACTCATATCATGCAATTAATCAAACATTTGAACAACTTGTAAACATAACCCATTATTATACATGACCCACACTAAGGTAGAAGGAGGAAGCTACTATAATGACCTGATCTCCAGTGTCCAATTATGGAAATGGGATTTCCAAAGGTCTACTAAGTTTAACTACACTTTCCAAAACTTGATTTTCATTTCTCATAATTATTTCTCATTTCTCATAGTTATTTCTCATTTCTCATTTCATTTCCATTTTCATTCTCATAATGATGTCCCCTTTACACTTTGTAGACTTCATGCCAGGCCTAAGAGGGGAGTCATGTGAATAGTAGTCTAGTACTCTTCTCCTCGTCTCTGATCTTCTATTTCCTGCAAACATACCATGTTAGAAAAAACGAGTAAACGACATAATCAAAATCATACCTCATTGTATCTCAGTGGAGGCTATCACATATTCACAATTCAACCCATATCGGTATGATACATTATCACAAATATATCTACCTCATTAGAGACATTTTGAGGTAAAAAATGGGCCTCCGAAGGAATATTATAAAATATTAGTGTAAATAATAAAATAAGATTAGATTTAGTCATCAAAGTTTAGAAGGGAAACATAAAAAATAACTTTTTCAACTTATCTCCTTATGGTTTTACTCAAATTTCAAGTGGGAGAACTCGTTGGATGCATAATTTAATTACTCATTCAAGGAGTACCCATGTTGCATAATTTTGACAGACCCTACAACACGAAAAAAACATGATTGCAATCACATTTTTCATGTATTTCTCATTTTTCATGTAGTAGGGTCCATGAAAAGTATGCAACATAGGTACTCCTTGGATGAGGAATTAATTTGAGTAAAACCATAGGAAGATAAATTGAAAATATGAGTTGAAAAAGTTATTTTTTTACCTTTTCTATCTTTTAATCATTTTAATTTTTTACTCAAAAAAAGATGAATCATCCCCAATGGCTGACATCATCATCTTGAATCCTATTTGTTCTTATAAATTTTATTTTGGTTGTATGTTTTTGTTTTGAGACCTATTTTTTACCTCAAAATTTCTCTAATGTGTACCTGAATATCATAACCATGACCATTTGCACTGGTCGATCTAGATTAGCATGATACATATAACATCAAATTATTAGTTGTAATGAACATAATCATCATGCATATGACTATAATGCATATAAAAACAAGTTAACTAGCATGCATGACTAATCGACACAAGTGCATATGACCACGTTGATTAACTAGCATCTATCATGCAACCGATCACAACAACAATAGAATGACAGGAATGCATATAACTATAAGGAATGTAAAAACCACTAACCATCATACCTATATTCCAAACATACAAACACATGGAAAATTTTAGGGGCTAATGTTTTCCTAGTGGGCTAATTTTCCATGATTTTTCCACAAAACGATTCACCAATTTCCAATTTTTATAAAATATTATTCACCCAAATTTTAGAATATAAAATTATTTTAGCTTAAAAATCGCCAACATTATATACAGACTATATATAAAATCATTATAAATTTGAATAACTTTACAAATATATCAATAAGCATTCTATAGTTTGCATATTAGGGGTTAGTGAGATTCGCCAATGTTTTTAAACTTCAAGAAAATTTTCCATTCTTAAAATTTTCCTTGATTTAACCTATATAACGATTTGTTGTTACCCCAAGGTCCAGTGCTACAACCTTGATTTGATAATCTACATATCCTACTCCATCTCATCCAACATATCAACATCATGATGACATAAACTACATAATGACCACTGTGATGCATTCATATCCTACTATGCATGCATAAACATATAAATTTAGCCCATCCAGTCCAAGTTTTTGAACCTGTAAGCTCTTATGACACCTTGTAACCACCCCTCCCACATTTAGTCAATTTCACAAGCCCATCAGGGTATATATGAGATGAGATTAATTATGACATGACCTGACCTTCTAGTTCTAGCCATGGAAGTGGGCCCTAAAAATTTACCAGATACTAACGACAAAATAACATGGTGCAAGGACTACATATCACACGGGAGCTGAGGAAAAACCCTAGGTTGTTAATCCTCAAGATGGAACATTATTTCACTAACCTAGACACACAATTGCACCCAAAAAAAGGCATTGCACATAGTTATGAGGCTATTACTACACTCATAAGCCTCACTTCCATAGTTATGAACTAAACTCTTCAGTTATGAGCATGCAGTCTTAGTATTTGTGCCGCCTTTTGAGGTCAGCCTCTAGACCACTACGCAAAACTTCCTGAAAATTTCTAGAATGCATTTGATAACCCAATTAATAACTTATCAAAACATGTCAAGATCCATAGACCGACTACATCATATAACCAACAAATAACTAGCATAGGAGCCATGGCAACTCAATTATAATATCACCAGCATAATCACTACAACTATTCATAAATCATAATGGGAATATAGCTCTTATTAATATATAAAAATTCCAACCAACTCAGGAACTTCCATGTACAACCCAACCATAGATTAGGTTGAACGAAATCTCTCTTTCATCCAATAACCCTCGGGCCATATTCCAAGCATGAATGTGGGACCTCATGGAATAAATTAAAACAAATCAAACTAGGGCTTCTAGAGGCCAAACCACCTCAACCCTCAACCACAACAATTCCACCTCTATTGTCAAACATCATTAACACCAACAAGCTCTGTCTCTGCTAAAGTTGTTCAGGGCTCCATGAACTAGCAACTCAAACCACAATGTTCTAGAGCTCTAGAGTGTTTGTCCAACCAGACTTTAGGGATGAGTAACTCAACCCACCATGGGCTCTAACGTGACTTTCCCAACCTAGGCTCTGAGACTAGTAACTTAACTTAATTTGTTCTAGGTCTTTCAAAGGGTTTGTTTAAACCCACATCCATTGAGAACCTGACCACCAAACATAAAAACAACAAGTGGAGAAACCCACAACACTATGACCATCCATGAAATGGAAGGGCAAGGCTAAAACCATTGACACTCCAAGAAGATATCCATGCCAATGAAAACTCATAACCAAAAAATCACATGAATATACCATGCATCCATAAATAAGCAACGAAATCACACATGCAACCTCTTACCTGCCAAACAATCTAGTTGTAGTTGCTAATCCAATTATCTCCTTGTGCTTTATTGCTTTCCTTTTCCTCCTCTCTCCAATCAAAGTCAATTCCCAACTGATCCAAGAATGCTCCAAGAATACCCTAAGTGTGAAAGAGTATGGGAGAATTAGAGAACGAAATGAGAGATCCAAAACTGAATTGACAAAAGTTAAACTAGAAAAATATCAACTCACAAAACATATCAACTTATCTTAATAAGCCTTTTTATTATTAAAGCCTCTATTTTCTTCATTTTCGTTAATGTTTCCTCTAGATTATCTTGCATGCAAATATGTGTCTCTTCACATTCCTTTCCTCATATTTCCCTTTATTTCATAAATAAAATTCCAATTAATGCAACTTTGCCTTTTCCAATTCCTTTGCTATTTTTTCTTAGCCATAAATCAATCGAAAGTGATCCTCGTTACAATATCTTCCCACTATTCAACATGGAATACGTGTCCCATGACCTTGATCTTAGTTTAATGACATGGAAAATCAACCAGGGGTTGTCACAAAACATTTAGTGTCAATGGGTCCTATTTATCATATATATATGTATTATACTTGTTCCCAAAGTTTTATGCACTATCACACAAGTGCTATCGTTGTCATTGTAAAGTGTACCTTAAGTGTCACACTTGGAAGAGTATGTTGTTTTGCAGTCATATTCAAGAAACCATGTTGCTTCTCAGTGTTAAGTGTATAATGTTGTGTCATTAATTGTTCTAAGTGTGTGATCATGTTCAAGTCTAAATTTTGTCTCATATCAGCTTCAATGATCCCACACTTAGCCAAATTCTAAACTATTTTCCGCCTGAATAGCTTAAGCTCACTCTACCCTCTTGAACTGCACATTGTGGAGTGGAAAGCCTCGAGCATACACCCTTACCTCCTGGAACTATACAATGCATAATTCTTGCCTCTAAGGACAATACATTGCACAATCACAGTGCACAATCCTAATCCCATGACCCCTGAAACTGCACAATTCAGCCTCCCTGTTAATATGCTTCTATGCATTGCATAATATCAACTATAATCTTCCTTCCTAGCTCTCAAACTACGTAATTGCATAATCTACTAGCCTCCCTCTCTCCTAAACTACACATTGCATAACCACAATGGGAAAGCCTACCTCATCATTACCCTCTACTATGTAGTCTTCCTGCCTATGTTGGGTCCCTATAATACTAGTGATTACCCCATTACTATTGTAGTTGTACCCCTTATTAATATTGTTGTACCCCTATTGTCCCCATATTTTTATTACTGGGCCCCATAGAATCCCTCTATTGTTATTTTTGTGGCTTTATATTATTATTGTTAGGTCGGCTGGGTTATATTGTGACTCCTTAGACTCCTATATATAGAAAGGAGGTTTATCATTTGAATCATCCAAGAATTGTTCATTTATGTAATGTAAAGGAGGTTTCCCCCTCGAAGAGGCTGAATTCTAAGGCGTTGATCTATCTTTTCTATCTTTTCTTGAGCTAGTTTCATAACATTTTAAGAATGAAATGTTTCATGCCCTTGCTCTACAAATGGACACCATGAAAATTAAGAGGAAACAAGAGGAAGAAGAGAGAGTCTTAGTTATCTATTTCCTTGGATGGACAATGGGGACACCCTAGGAATGAATGTCCATTCAATATCATAGAAATTTGCTCGATCTAGGAGGAAAACCACTCCACAGAAAAGTTCCCTTCCCTGCCTAGATTAAAATATGTGTATAAAGGAATTGAAGGGGTAACTGGACAACTTTGCTACATCAACTAAAGGAGGCCTCAAGGACCTCGACTATAACAAAAAGGCATGTAACGCGCATCCTATTCATATTACAACCCTAATCAGAATGCATACATTCCCCCTTGGTGCCCTCCTGCTCATCCTTCATGGTCCACACCTTCTCCCTGGTATTTTTCACCTCAATACCATTCCCAATCCACCAACCAAGCATTTCAGCCATATGCTCCTCCACAACCACAATGGAATGCACCATCCCAAGGGTGGAGGACCCCATAAAACCAGGCTCCAGATTTATTGCCTCCACCTCCATCTCAACCACAACTCCTACACCCTCCTTTGCCTAAAAAACCTTAGATCCCTACCCAACCAAATCCGAACCCGATCAACAAACAACCATAATAGGTCTACAGTGGAGAAACATCTTACCCTACCTATGCTGTGGAAGTTCATAAAAATAACCTCAGGTCTAGAAGAGCACTTCCAGATAATCAACCTCCATCTACACCCAAGGAATGTGAAGAGGAAAAAGTGGAAAGTTTCCATCAAGAAAATCCACCTCCTTTCCCTAAGAGATTAACCCATCTTGTCTAGCACACCCCAGAAGAGGCAGAACTTCTAGGTGAGTTGAAACATTTGTGTCAAAATATCGCTTCTCCAAGCTATCAAACATGTCCCCATCTACAACAAGTTAATAAAGGAGAAGCCTTTCAAACATTCATGCTTCGTAGGAGTAGAGACAACTTAGGGAAATTTTTGCTAAATATCCCCACCACCTCAAATAGCCAACCATCCCTCTTCTTCAGTGGATGTGAGCTAGAGGACCTAATAGGTGAACAACTAGAGATTTTTGAAGAGCATATTGTGGAAGAAGAGAAGACCACACCATGGCTCAAAATAGAAATGGGATTGGAGATAGAGAAGGAAATGAGAATAGAGCTGAGTGTGCTTTTCCCATAAGAGAAACTAATGGGGATGCTAGTATGAAAAACATAAGTCCCTCTTCTCTTCCTCACTTCCATGGTCTAATCTCAGAAGAACCGGACACCTTTTTGTTCAAGTTTGATGTCAAAGATTCAAACTTTCACTGGTTCATGGGTTTACTTGGGGACAGTATCACCACCTGGGCTTAGATTCAACAAGCCTTCAATAATAAGAATAGGGACTGTTGTACATCCAAAGATACCAATGAGGAAGTTATTAGAATTAATTTTGGACATGATGAATCTTTAGAAGATTATGAGGAAAGATTCCAACTCAGCTACAAAAGGGCTAGGTGCACCCTTGATCTTGAATCGCTTAAGCTATTCCTTCTTAGGGCGATGAGGGAAGTTCTCCTAGAAACCCTAAACTTCTGGTCAGGAGGGGACATCTATTAGTTACCCTATGATGATATCAAGGCAGTTTCTAGGAATCATTCTAGGGTAGCTATAAAGAAGGGTAGGGCTATTCAAGCTCTAGCCAGTTCATCCTCTTCAAACACATACATAAAAAGTGAGGTTGGGAACATGTTGGAATATTTTAAGAGTGAAATGCTTCATGCCCTTGCTCTACAAATGGACACCATGAAAATTAAGAGGAAACAAGTGGAAGAAAAGAGTGTATTAGTTATCTATTTCCTTGTATGGACAATGGGGCACCCTAGGAACAAATGTCCATTAAATATCATAGAAATCTTCTCTGTCT
>APFE031264182.1:21318-38003 GCA_000404065.3 Pinus taeda | reverse complement strand
TTATTTCCTTTTTCATAAATGAAATTACTTTTAAATATCGGATAGGAGATATGCTATTAGCCCGACCGGGCAACATGCTCTGATTTATTGGTCTAGAGATGACAACGAATCCACAACCAAAACAGTAAATCATAGCGAGATCACCAAGGAGATAATACCGAAACAGAGTGCCGGGGAAAACAGAACATAACAAAGGTAATTTCGGACGAACTTTATATTTTCATAAGTAAATAGAGATCAACAAATTTGTGTTCATATGACTGTTGTTCCAAGTAATATAGAAGTTATAGTTGTTGATAAACAAAAACAAGTGCCAGAGTCCACAGAATGGACAAACCCTAGCCTAAGGCTTGATAATAGGGAACACCCTTAACCCAAAAGGGCAGCCAATCAGAACAGAAGTTGAAGCCAGACTTAAGCTTCATTTTTGAAAGTGATTCAAACTGAACACGACTACAAAATGATGAGTGACAAACCCTACAGAGACTCAAAGGCCCTAAATCCAAATTGACGAACTTTAAGAGCCAGAGCCTACCGGCAGAGGGTTTCCACATTTGGAGACCGAACCTGTAAGAAATCCGCGTATCTAGGTCAAATCACTGACCTGCACAAACCAAACGGATTCTAGTTAACATACCTGTACATTGTGACCTGAATCAAAGTCAAACAGAAGCTGAAGGAATATATAACGTACCTGGGTGCGACCGACCAAGTAGATTGTGGAATAGAGCCACCGATAAACCGAATAAGCATGAGACAGAAGGCACAGGCTTTCTCAGTGACTGTACCAGAAGAAGGTCAAACCAAATCAAGGAGGGAACTATTTACTTGGTTTGTAACCGCGGAAGACCATCAAATTGTTACCTGAGATAATGGGCACTAGATGTTACTGATTTACACACCGTAGCAGAGACAAAGGACAATATCAACAACAACAAGCGACAACCATTGGCCGGAGGCTAGATTTTGAACCAAATAGCAGAAGGATGACAAAACGAGACAAAGAACTCACTGTGTGAAAGGAATTCGAGCGAGCATACCTCCAGAGCAAGACATGCTCGTTCCACAGGAAAAGAACCACTGAAAACAACACAAACAAGATTTGAAGGCCAGTGTTCACTTACAGTCATACCTAGAAGAAAAACTAGAGATTGTTATATGCACCGAAACAAAAACCATATGTTGTGACAAACAAACCCTTGCAGGGTCGTACAACAAAACAGAGACATTACGAATGGCCGGGGAGCAAAAGCATTTTGGGCAAAGACCAAATGAAGGGAACCAGGCACGAGGACTTTAGGTGGGCATTTATTAACGCATTAAATTATTCCCAAGTTCCAAACAAAATATCTGTTATCCATATTGCATACAACCGCCGAAACAACAAACCAAACACACCATGTCATAAAGCCCAAAAAAGGTGTAAAGCTAAGGCTACGTGGAAAGCGTGGGTTGGGTCACATCAGAGTGGTATCAGAGAAGTTGTTTATGTTATTTGGAGAAATGGACAAAGGAAGGCAGGGTCGTGGTAGAGGTGCTCGAAGATTGGCAGACGAAGGATTGAGAGAGGAGATCAGACTTCTTGTTGCCCATTTGGAGGCAGTAGAGGTAGGGAGATGAAAAGATCTAGAAATAGGCGATGACAGCGAAGAGGAAACTGAAACAACAACAGATGGACCAAAAGGTGAGACCCTAGAGGTGAGATTGTTGAGATCTGTTTTAGTGGCAAGCAATAAACCCAAGCTAGAACTCCCAACCTATGACCGCAGTTTGTCTATCCAGGTTTTATTGGATTGGATCAGCAAGATGGATAAGTACTTCGAGTGCGAGGAAGTTAGCGAAGACCGCAAATTTAGGTTTGTTGCGACGAAATTGAAGGGACACGTAGCCCTGTGGTGGGATAGTGTCCAAAACAAGAGGAAAATATTGAACAAGTTGCCGATTAAAACTTGGTCAAGGATGGTGGCCAAGTTAAAGGGTAGATTTATGCCAAAGGACTATTAGATTGCACTGCATAGGCAGGTGTAGAATCTGAAACAAAAAGGATTGACGGTAAGGGAGTATATGGAGGAGTTCTATCGAGTGAATTTGCGAGCTGGATATACAGAGGATACCGCAGAAAGAATAGGCAGGTATCTTAATGGGTTAAGGTTAGATATTTTAGATGAAATTGGTATTTTGTCTCCAAAGAACACTGAGGAATCATATCAAAGTGCGATGAAAGCTGAAGAGAAAATTACCAGAAGGCAAAATGCCCGGAGAGGATGAGGAGCCAGCAGGGGAAAAGGCCAGTCATATGGCAGAGGCCAGACTACTAGTAGCATTGAGGAAGGCAGTAGTTCCAAAGCTTCTGGATCAGCAGACAGAGGTGATAGCATGAGAGGCTATAGTTCATCCCAGCGAGGCAGAGGAAATGGCCAAGGTAGAGGGGTTGGTTATCATTGTTATAGGTGTCATAAATGGGGACACCGATAATTTAAATGTCCAGAAGAAGATCAAGTTGGACAGTAGGGTGCATATGTGGCACAACCAAAGGAAGCAGTGACACCTCCCCAAGAAGCAGAAAATGCTCTAGAGACAGGGGAAGCCCTGGTGCTGCACAAGGTGTTATTAAAACCAGTGAAGGAGGTCACCGAATAGACGCAATGGAAGGCTTTTTTTAGAACAATTTGTAAGTCATGAGGTAAGTGTTGTAAGTTAATTATTGGCAGCGGTAGTACTGATAACTTACTGTCCACAGAGATGGTAGAAAAATTGGAGTTGAAGCACTTGAAACATCCCAACTCTTGCAGAGTGTCGTGGTTGCAAAAAGTCCATTAGTTGCTTGTGGATGAACAGTGCGAGGTGAAGTTTCAAATAGGAAGATATAAGGATAAAGTCGTTTGTGACATCATGCCGATGGATGTATCTCACATACTGCTAGGCAGGCCTTGGTAGGATGATAGGAAAGTGGTACATGATGGATTGACGAATTGTTATAAGTTTGTTAAGGATGGAATCAAGCATACGCTTGTGCCCATCAAGGAAGAAGGGACAGCAGAGGCAAGTGAACCAAGAACATTGTTGGTTAGTGGAAAATAGTTTCTGAAATAGGTTGAGGACAGTGAGATAGGTTACGCAGTTGTAAAGAAAGCAAGGACAGTGTTGTTGCATACAGAGGTATCACATTTACCTATAGAAATCCAACAAATGTTGCAGGAATTAACGGACATAGTTTTAGATGACTTGCTAGACAAATTACCCCCGAAAAGGAGTATAAGTCATCATATTGACTTCATACCCAGAGCCAGTTTGCTGAACAAAGCGGCATACTGAATGAGCCCCAAAGATAATGAAGAGATTAGGAAGCAAGTGCAAGAACTGTTGGATAAGGGATTGATAAGGGAAAGCTTAAGCCCTTGTGCAGTTCCAATGGTTCTCGCTCCCAAGAAGGGAGGAGAGTGGCGGATGTGCACCGACTCAAGTGCCATCAACAAAATCACCATCTGGTACAGGTTTGCACTACCACAAATGGATGATATGATGGATTTTTTAAGCGGGGAAGCATATTTCTCTAAGATAGACTTGAAAAGCGGGTACCATCAGATTCGGATATGAGAGGGGAACGAATGGAAGACAACCTTTAAGACGAATGAGGGGTTGTACGAATGGTTGGTCATGCCATTTGGGCTGAGCAATGCGCCCAGTACATTCATGAGGTTAATGAATGAGATGCTGAAGGAGTACATCGGGAAATTTGTGATAGTATACTTGGATGACATACTTATTTTCATCAGGACAAGGGAATAATACCTTCAACACACACGGAAAGTGCTGGAAAAGTTACAGTAGAAAAAACTGCTAATAAATTTGAAGAAATCTACCTTTCTATAGAAGGAATTGATTTATTTGGGTTTTGTAATAGCAGACAACGAACTAAAGATGGATCTAGAGAAGGTGGCAACGATAGTGAATTGGCCATCTCCGAAAAATTTATTTGAGGTACATAGTTTTCACGGATTAGCGAGTTTTACAGGAAATTCATAAAGAATTTTAGCGAAATTTGTGCACCTATGTTGGACACCATTAAAAAGGCTAGCCAGCCTTTTCGATGGACAAAGGCAGTGGATAGAAGTTTCTAGTTGTTAAAGAGGAAGATCACTGAGAGGCCGATCCTGATATTTCCAGATTTCAAGAAGTTATTTCAGGTTCGCTGTGATGCTAGCGAGACAGAAATTGGAGCTATACTCAGCTAGGAGGATAAGCCTGTAGTGTTTTTCAGTGAGAAGCTGAATGAAAGTCAACAAAAATATTCATCGTATGATAAGGAGTTCTATGCTGTTATACAAACATTAAAACACTGGATGCATTATCTATTGGGAAATGAATTTGTGTTGTTTTTAGATAATTTTTCCCTACAGTATGTAATGTAACAACACAAGCTGAACGACAAACACGCCAAATGGGTGGAGTATTTGGAGTATTTGCAGAGTTTCAACTTCGTATTGAAGCATATTAGTGGGCAGGGCAATAAGGTGGCAGATGCGCTAAGTAGGAAAGCTCTACTTCTGCAGGAAAGCACTGTGCAGGTGCTGGGTTTTGAGCACTTACATGACTTATACCAGACTAATAAAGCTTTTAAGGATGCCTATGAGGCATGTTAGAATCCCTTAGTGAGAGATAACGGTCCTTGGTTGGACTACAATCTATAGGAGAAGTTGTTGTTTAAGGGAGGACAACTGTGCATACTTGACTACTCGATGAGGGAGAATATTATTTGAGAGAAGCATAGTGAAGGTCTGGCCGGACATTTCGACATGGACAAGACACTCAAGCAGCTCAGTCATTTCTAATTTTGGCCAAAGATGCAGAGAGATGTACAGCGATTTGTGGCCAGATGCAAAGTGTGCCAGTTAGCAAAAGGACATAGTCAAAACACGAGACTATATACACCGTTACCTGTTCTAGGTAGACTGTGGGACTCAGTCAGCTTGGAATTTGTCTTAGGTCTACCTATGACATAGCGAGGTTATGACTCGGTAATGGTAGTAGTGGACAGATTCTCAAAAATGGCTCATTTTATTCCTTGCAGAAAAACCAATGATGCCACTTACGTGGCCCACTTATTTTTCAATGAGATTGTCAGGTTACATGGATTGCCTAAATCTATCCTTTCGGACAGGGATGTGAAGTTCACGGGACACTTTTGGCATACCTTGTGGAAGAAAATGGACACACAACTAAGTTAGAGTTCTGCTTATCACCTGCAAACCGATAGGCAAACATATGTTGTAAACAGGAGTCTGGGAAACTTGCTATGAAGCCCGGTTGGAGAGAATTCACGGATGTGGGATCGAGCGCTTGCACAAGTAGAGTTCGCTTATAATAACTCACCTAACCGCAGCATAGGTTTCAGCCCATTTCAAATCCTGTACGAAATGCATCCTCGTGGAGTGCATGAACTGTAGGATCTTGGATTACAGGAAAGGTGAAGCACAGATGGAGAAGATTTCGCCAACGCGATGAGAGATTTGCATGAACAGGTAAAAATTAAATTGCAGGACAATAACCTAAAGTATAAACAGCAAGCATATTTGAAGAGAAGGGAAGTACAGTTCAACATGGGGGATGAAGTCCTCGCGCATTTGCACAAAGAACGCTTCCCTAAGGGTAGGTACAATAAATTGAAGTATAAGAAGATAGGAGCCTGCAAAGTCCTTCAGAAATTTTCGGCGAAGGACTACAAGATACGGTTGCCACTCGGAATAGGCATTTCACCTATCTTTAATGTAGCATACCTGTTTCCCTACACGACTGACCCAGAAGAGAAGGAAGCAGATGGAACCACGCGACCTACACGGAATACCCAGGATGGAGGAGAAGCTTGGAAGAGACAGATGCCTTATGTTCAACCTCCCGAGATCGAGAGCATCCTCGACACTCAGGTGGCTAAACGAACTCGGTGGAAGGAGTCTCTGCAATACCAAGTCAAGTGGAAGAATTGTCCTATTGAGGACTGTTCATGGCTTGATGCCAGGCAGATTGAACAGACAGGTTCTTCAGTCGAGAAGCTCATGGACTGGAGCCATGATTTCTTTTTGCCCTGGGAGCCTGATGCAGGAGCATCCAGCTCACGATGACCGGGTGAAGTCTCTACCAGGTGGAAAGTTGATTTAGCATTTGGATTGTCTTTTATGTTTAAGTTATCAGGACATGATTTAGGATTTTGTTTTTTTTTTCTTTTAATTACTATGTTAGTCAAAAGTTATGGATCGGTTAGGATTGTTAATTGTCTGACCTTAATAAACAACAGTTTAGTGATTGTTCTATCAAATTAAAGAGGAAAAGACAAAATTGTCTAAATGAAGATCTTGTCATAAAAACCGAACTCAGAGCTAGAAGTTACACAACTATAATATTTCTATTTAACTGAAAGCAATTACAGTTTCCATTAACTGTAAACAAAAGATGTATAAATGTAGCAATATAAAATAGAGAAAAGGTTCAACATTTTTAGAATCAAGAAATAGACAGAGACAGGATGTTTCTCTAACCTATCCATCTATGTCATTGCTTACATACTGTACTATTTTATTTTCATTCATTGAACTGATAATAATAATGCTAGCAGACAGAGAACGACCACTGTACGTCATGTTTCCTTGTGTTCTTATCGAACAACAAACAATATCGAATTCACACATAAGGTCATAACTAGAGCGAAGAACAAACGAATTGAATCCACAGCCAGAACATTAAAGCATAGCGAGACCACCGCGGAGATAATACTAAAATAGAGTGCCAGAGAAAACAAAACATAACAAAGGTAATTTCGGACGAACTTTATATTTTCATAAGCAAACAGAGATCAAAAAATTGTGTTCATATTACTATTGTTCCAAGCAATATAGAAGTTATAGTCGTTCATAAAAAAGAACAAGTGCCAGAGTCCATAGAATGGACAAATCCTAGCCTAGGGTTTGATAACAGGGAATACCCTTAACCCAAACGGACAACCAATCAGAACAGAGGTTGATGCCAGACTTAAGCTTCATTTTTGAAAGTGATTCAGACTAAACATGACTACAAAATGGCGAGTGACAAACCCTACAGAGACTCAAAGTCCCTAACTGCAAATTAACGAACATTAAGAGCAAGAGCCTACCGACATAGGGTGGCCACATTTGGAGACCGAACCCATAAGAAATTTGTGTATCCAGGTCAAATCGCTGACCTGCACAAACCAAAAGGATTCCAGTTAACATACCTGTACGTTGTGACCTGAATCGAAGTCAAATAGAAGCTGAAGGAAGATATAACATACGTAGGTGCAACCAAACCAAGGAGCTTGCGGAACAGAACCACCAATAAACCGAATAAGCCTGAGACAGAAGGAACAGGCTTGGTTAGTGACTGTACCAAAAGAAGGTCAAACCAAATCAAGGAGGGAACTATTTACCTGGTTTGTAGCCCCTTAAGACCATCATACTGTTACCTGAGATCATGGGCACCAGAAGTTAACCGATTTACACATCGTAGCAGAGACAAAGGACAATATCAACAACAACAAGCGACAACCATTGACCGAGAAACTAGATTCCGAAACCAAATAGCAGAAGGACAACAAAATGAGATAAAGAACTCACTGTGTGAAAGGAATTCAAGCGAGCATACCTCCAGAGCAAGATAGGCTAGTTCCAGAGGAAAAAAATCACTGACAACCGCACAAACAAGATTTGAAGGCCAGCGTTCACTTATAGCCATACCCTGAAGAAAAACCAGAGATTGCTATATGTGTCGGAACGAAAACCATATGTTGTGACAAACAAACCCTTGCAAATCCACACAACATAACATAGACATTGTGAATGACCAGAAAGCAAAAGCATTTTGGGCAAAGACCAAACGGAGGGAACCAGGCCCGAGGACTATAGTTGGGCATTTATTAATGCATTAAATAATTCCCAGCTTCCAAACAAAATATCTGTTATCCATATTGCATACAACTGCTGAAACAACAAACCAAACGCACCACGTCATAAAGCCCGAAACAGGTGTAAAGCCGAGGCTACGTGAAAAGCGTGGGCTGGGTCACATCAAGCTGCCATCGAACATTCTTCTCATCATTTCTTTCGTAACAAAGCCTTCCTTGTTCTTGTCGATAAGGTACAGAAACGTCCATTCGAGTTCAGCTGCGCCCCTGGGCGGTCCAGAAATGTTCCATACCATAATAAAATTAGTTCATCTATTGATTGTAGATTTAGAAAATATTTCAGAATTTGATAAATTAGAGATTTGATATCATTAATTTTTTTTATATATTCTTGAAATGTGTGATCAAGATTCAATACACAGAAAAGGTATAGTTTTCATTACCATCCAAGAAAGTAATTTGCATTCCTATTGGCCTTGAGCATGCACTGTATCTCCATGAAATTGAGTTTGTTGGGGTGTTTTGTAGCGTATTTGCTGAAGATGGCATCAAACTTTTCAGGAGCAAACCTCCCTTCAGTATCATACGTCTCTGAGTTGCTTCCATGCTTTGCCTTATGGATGTTGTCAATGTATATAGGGAGTTTCAGAGATGGTATCCATCCCTGCTCACCAACATCAAATAAAAAGTAGATGAGGAAATATCATAATTCAAATATTTTGGAGCTTTATTGGTAAACATTACAGTGAATAATATACTTACAGGAAGAGTATAGTAGCTGAAGGCTACGTGGATAACCACTGTTGCCACCAAGCTCTGTATGATGTTAAACCCTTGCAGGTTCATCCATGTCAGCGATAGAAGAATTGAATTGAGTAGAATGAAAAGGAAATTATTTTAATGTTTACAATGGAATAAAATAGGTTGATAATTGGATGCTGAATTTATTTTTAGAGTAAAATTTAGGAATATTCTAAAATTTAATAGATAATAGTCTGATCAAACAAACAATTGACTTCGCTAAAGTAACTAAAATGAATTTGCAATAAATTAAGGAAGTTAAAATAATATAAGAATTGTTAAAATAGATTAATGTGAGATCTTCATTTGTCTTTTGAAACGGTTAACTAAATATCTCAAATTTTCTAGTACATATTGTAAATTTCCGCAATATTTTAGAATTTAATAAACAAAAATTTTGTTCATTAAATTTTCAAACATTTTTAAATACACTATCAAATTAAGCAAAAGTTATAATATTTTATATAAATTTAATTTTTCTCAATATTTTATAGAAAATAAATCAAAATTAAAACTGATAGTGAAAATATAAACTGTCCCAATATTAACCAATCTCAATTAAAAAAAAACCAAACCTAAAACTAAAATTACGGAAAACTTAAAACTTTTAAAATGTTATTGAAGAATTGTTGTACTTGAAGTTAGGGTATAAATTTAAGAGAAGATTGATTGATGAAAATGAGATATAAGATGAGGAACTGACAAACCATTGTAAGAATCGGAGGGATAAATAATTCCGTCCATGTCCTTGTCGAAGGAGGGATAAATAATTTCGTCTATGTCCTTGTTGAAGAATGCAGAATGTTGTTGGAGAACGCTCATGTCACACCTCCATTTACTATGCAAAAAAATAAAGGTAAATTTTTTTTAACATTATTATAACCAAAGGGATTATAGTCCTAAACCCCCATGGTTATTCACATGGTGACATCAACTGGTTACCATGTTAACATTGGTTTTCATTTATATGCTGATGTACGAGTATTTAGATTTTCATTGGAATCTCTGCTGGGTATTGCGCATGTTGTCCACGCGGCATCTAGTCAGGTGGTCACCCCTGTTCTCCCCTCGTCATCACATGGCCTCCTTATTCACTCCCACATGTAATTAATTCCTACCAGCTCCATTCTGTAGGAGGTCGTCTTGCTGTCCCATCTCTCGTTTTGCGTGGTATACTCACCTCATATACGGTGGAGATCTTTCCTTGCCATCCAACGGTGGCAGTCTTTCGCAGGCTTTCATCCTTTTCTATCAGTTGCTTTGGGTGGAAAAGTTCATTTGGTTTGGCAACTTTTTGTTTGGCCCTCCTCTGCATTCATCCCATGCGTTCTGCTCCAGAGAGCTGGAGCTACAGACCCTGCTTGAGAGCTGGCGGCCTTGACACCAAACCCTTAGGTATTCACATGAAACATGGTCATACTTGTTCATTTTTTTTTTGTTTGACTAAGCGCTCCATCGTAGTATTAAAGGAACTCTTGTTTTTACACATGGTGCATACAAACTATAGGTTGATTGATATTCAAGGGCATTCCCCGACACCGGGACGAGAGCTGCCTTATGTTGGTTAGAATTTCCTTTAGCAGTAAGTTTTCTTTTGACAGAGTGTGAAGGTAATTTCCTTGAAATTTTACAGTAGCTCGCATTCCTTCCATAGTTATTTAAATTTGTTGCGTGGGTTGCTCTCATGCAGGCTGGGCGCCTATCCACCCTGCGGCGGCCTAGACTCGTCTAAGGAAAACCCTCCTTCAGCATGCTAAAGGTCCAGGTATGGCAAAAGCCTTTCGGACATGGCTTTGTCTGATTGTCTCGGAGGGTGGCTCTCCCAGTTTCATCCATATTTTGATAACTAATGGATATTATGATAACTGCTGGAGCGGAGGGTGTTTGCATCCCCTCTATGCTCCAGGTTTTTCATTGGAATGACTTATGTAATTTAATTTTTTCTAGAGTTGGGCGTCCAGCTACAGTTTCCACTGCTCGGACATTATAATTGTATAACCTTTAATACACATTGTGCACGTTTTTCTTCGACACATTTGGGTTGTATAGTCTTTAATGTATACTGTGCACATTTTTCTTCAGCACATTGGGGTTGTATAGTCTTTAATGCATACCGTGCACATTTTTCTTCGGCACATTGATACTCTTATCCGCCGAACTGTAATTATTATGTTGATCTGCTGATTTAATATACATATGGGTTCCTTGTTATAGTTTTGTTTAAGGAATTACCGCGCCGCGGCTGGTTTGTACAAGGAATGTAGTTTTCTTTTCTATAAATTCATGGTCTTGCCAGCGTTTAATGATGTCAATCATTTTGATTTAGATTGCACAGAAATATACAGTCCTATGTGTTTTATTCTTTCGACCTTGAGTTGGTTTGTTCCACGTGCATGCGTCTTTTTGTTTTGAGAGGGTCTGAGCCCTGCTTCCCATCTACAGTCTTAAATTTCTTTCCCACTAGCTTCTGCATGCTACTAGGTCCTTGTCCTTGTTAATTGTGGATGTGTGAAATGTTGAAGGGTGGTGTTCCAACCCAATGTATTCACCCAACCACGCTCAATACCCAACTTTTCATTTAGGGTTCTTTCACTGTTTAGAGGAAACTTGTGGAGCAGACCTCCTACCGCGTCTATGCTATGACTGTCCCTACCTTAATATAGGGGTAGAACTCCTGCGACAACCTACAATCTTGCCTTAATCTTTACAATTTGAATTGATGATATTCATGGTTGTTGTATGCTTGCAGTAAGGAAACGATGGCATTTTCTACTTATCTCTTGTCTATTTTTTTTGGAAAAAGCTCAGTCCAACGTTACAAGCCAATTAAGAATATCTCTGGAGTTTAACTAGTTCTGTACACTCTATATTATTGGGTCTGTCTATGCATTGCATTATACTTCTCAATTGGTTTATTAATGTTTCCGAGAGAAATTAGTCTAATTTTCCATGTCTTCCTACGAGTTTCCATTTTTATTTAATCTGATGTTGTTTGAGATTGGTTAGTACATTTAGTATGGTACCTCTCCATAAACTTACGATGGCAACCCCTACCAAATACGGTTACGCCCGTACCTCCTTACAAGTTTTAGTTCCAGCCTGAGGGAAAATTGTTTAATAGAGACGGTAACTGAGAGGTTCTCTATCTAAGTTCCATCCTCTTCTTGGCAGCTTACTGCTGGTGTTACCTAGAAAATAATTTAAAAGGAGAACTACCTGACCCCACCATTTTCCCTTTTCTTTTGAGTATACTTACACAAATTCTAAAAAGAACTACATCCTATAGAAATTAAACATTTACTAATTTCAGGCCAGAATCTCATACCTATATCGTTTCCTATAAGAGTACTTTCTTTTTATTTTCCAAGGTAGGGTCACCTCTTCTCATTGCGGCTAGTCATCCACCCAACCATGAGATTGTTTTTCGAGACCAATCTCCCCCCTAGCTTGCTCAAAGACTACAACCTTTGCTAGTTGCACGCGCTCTGCGCCCTTACCATCTGATCATCACCAGACATGGTAAGCCCCTTTCCTTTTCCTACTGCCTTTAATCTACAACACAGTTCTCCTTTCCTCTTCCCCCTTTTTCCTGGAAACCATTCCACGGTTAGAAGGAAGGGAGGTTAGGGTTTTTCAGCTGTTTTTATTTTTAAAATATATTAACTTCTCTCCTCAGAAGTTACATGATATCTCTGTCAGTAGGAAATCATTTCTCATTTTCATTTACTGAAAAAAATATCAATTTATTCAATAGGTAATAATCATCATCCTTTAGTTTGTTTCTTTTTTTTTAACTGAGGTAAATAAAAATATTTACAATAGTCTGGGGATATGACATCTCCCCCTCCTGAAATTAGACACCGTCCCGATGTCCTTCGGTTATAAACAACCCTGGGTAAGCCTGCTTCATGAGTTCTTCATCCTCCCAAGTGGCCTCATCAGGCCCAAAGTGCTACCACTGCATTTCAACTTGGGTAATATCCCGCTTCTACAGTGTTACTTTTCTTCAGTCGAGGATGCTCAGCGGTTCGACCCAGATTTATCCTTCCAGTTCTACCTGTAACATGCAACATCGTAACTTAGTTTTCTTTTTAAGGAAAACATTTAGACTGATCTATCAGAGATGATTCTCACCTGAATATCCTACCATTTAATCACATGTTGAGGGTCATAAACATATTTTTTTATCACGGAAACATGAATACATTGTGGACTCATATGTGACTTGGTAGAGCGAGCTGGTAAGCTACCAGCCCAATTCTTGCTAAGATCTGGAATGGTCCACAGTATCGTGGTGCCAACTTACCACACCCGCTCCATTTTAATGTGCTCTTTTTTGCTCGAATTCTCACTTATACATGATCACTGACTTGATACTCCTTAAACCTCCTTTTCGAGTCAGTGAATTTCTTTTGCCTATCCTGAGCTACCTTCAGATTAGCACGTACCTTTTTAATCAGTTCCTCCATCTCCTTAATAATTTAAGGACCTCACATCAATTTGTCTTCCGGTCTAATCCAGCTCGAGGGGTGCGACACTTCTGCCCATACAATACTTCAAAAGGACTCATTAGCAATAATGTGTGATAGCCATTATTGTAAGCAAACTCAACCAAGTGTAGATAATCCTCCCACTTGGTTGGTTACTGCATCACATATGCTCTTAACGTATCTTCCACCACTTGGTTCACTCGTTTAGGTTTTCCCGTCAGTTTGAGGGTGATAAGATGTGCTGAAGTTCAGCTGAGTCCCTAATTCCTCAAACAATGTTTTCCAAAAGACCGATGTAAATTTCACATCACGGTCTAAAATTATGGTCTTTCGTAACCCATGCAGCTTAAATATATTTTGCATGAAAACATGGGCGATCTGCACAGCTCTATAGGTGGATTGCACCAGTATAAAATGTGCTGACTTACTTAGCTTGTCCACCACCAGCATGATGGAATCATTATTTTTCTCTGACTTAGGCAAACCTATTATAAAATCCATACAGATGGTGTCCCACTTCCATTTCGGGATGGGTAATGGTTGTAATAATCCCGCATAGTGTTGGTGTTCTACTTTAATTTGCTGACATTCTAGACACTATGCCAAATAACCAGCCACATCTTTCTTCATACCCAACCAATAATATTTCTTCCGAAGAGCAGTGCTCATCTTTTGATATCCTGGGTGTCCAGCGTAATGACTCCTATGATACTCATCTAATATCAGATTTTTAATATTGTTCTGATTGGGCACAAACAACCTTCCCTTGTAATATAACATTCCATCATCATCCAAAGCATAATCCGATTGTTTTTCTTTGTTGGTCGGTTGCTGAATTTGTTGTTTTATTTGCTGATAAACAACATATTGTTCGACTTCCTTTTTAATGATTTCCCGAAGGGCCTTTTCCCTTCACTGCAGGAAATTTCGTATAGGCATTGCAACTTCCGACTCAAAGCGTCCGCCACCTGATTCTCCTTCCCTTTTAAATGTTTGATCTCAAAATCAAAAGCACTCAGGAAATCCACCCATCGTGCTTCCCTTGCATTTAGAGTGGGCTAGCTAAAATAATTGGTCAGACTGTGGTGATCTGTCAATAATAGAAATTTTCTTCCTATAAGGTAATGTCGCCACAATTTCAGGGCCTGAATCACAGCTGCCAATTCTAAATCATAAGAAGAATATTTCTGCTCATGCCCTTTTAACTTTCTTGATTTGTATGCTATCACTTTCCATTCCTGCATTAACACACCTCCTACCCCTTCCTTACTTGCGTCAGCACACACCACATAATCTTTACTAGGATCGGCTATGCTTAGGATGGGTGCCGTGGTGAGCAGGTATTTGAGTTGTTCAAAACTCTTTTGACATTCACGGGTCCACCTGAAAGTTCTTCCCTTTTTCTATAAGGATGTGATTCGATAGGCTACTTTTGAAAATCCTTTAACAAACTATCGGTAATAGCCTGCTAGTCCCATGAAAGATCGGATGTTCGGGTACCGACCATTCCATTATGGTCCTTATCTTTTCAAGGTCCACTGCGATCCATATCTGCTCTTTAAGGAATTCACAATTAATTAACTTAACATATAATTGGTGTTCTCGGAGGGTTTGTAATACTAACCTGAGGTGCTCTTGAAGCTCCTCCATATTCTGAGAGTAAATCAATATATTTTCAATAAAGATCAACTCAAATTTATCCAAATACCGATGAAACACATTGTTCATCAGACACATAAAAGTGTTGGAGGCGTTGGTCATCCCAAAGGGTAACACCACAAACTCATAGTGGTCATACTTAGTTCTAAAAGTTGTCTTAGCTATGTCTTCCTCTTTAATCCGGATTTGGTGATACCCTGATCGTAAATCAATCTTTGAGAAAATTGTTGCTCCCTTCACCTGGTCAAATAGCTCATCAATACAGGGTAGAGGGTACTTTTTTTTTATTGTCAATTTGTTTAATTGATGGTAGTCCATACACATGCAGAGGGTCCCATCCTTTTTCTTACTGAATAATACCAGGGCTCCCCAAGGGGACACACTCGGATGAATGCACTTTTTGTCCAACAACTCCTGTAATTGCATTTCAGCTCCATCAATTCCGATACGCTCATTCTGTAGGGTGCTCGAGAAAATGGGGCTTCTCCTAGCACCAACTCAATGGTAAAGTCTATGTCTCTTTGTGGTGGCAGCCCGAGAATCTCTTCTGGAAACACATCGACAAATTCTTGTATCACAGGAATATTCTCCATTGTGGCTGTTTTATCTTTCGAGTTAGCATAGCCTATTTGGACGGCATAAATCTGACATCCTTTCCTAATACATTTGGCTAATTTTGAGGCGGTTATGGGCCGAATTTGTACTAGCCGCTTGATTCCCTACATCTCTTGTTTTATTCCAAGCTCATCCTTATAACTGATAGTCTTGGTTTTACAATTAATTATGGACCAGTGTTTTTCTAACTAGTCCATACCAATCAATATATCATAGGAGCCAAGAGGAAGCACATTTAAATCTGTTGTAACTGATTGTCCTGCTATTTTTAAAGGACAATTTTTGACCTTAGCAATTACTCATCTTTTTTCCCCTGTGGCCAACTCAACTAGCCAAGGGTCCTTAAACTTAACAGGTTACAGCTTACAATGCATTGCACTATACTTCTCAATTGGTTTATTAATGTTTCCGAGAGAAATTAGTCTAATTCTCCATGTCTTCCTAAGGGTTTCCATTTTTCTTTCATCTGTTGTTGTTTGAGATTGGTTAATACATTCAGTATGGTACCTCTCCATAAACTTACGATGGCAACCCCTACCAAATACGGTTACGCCTATACCTCCTTACAAGTTTTAGTTCCAGCCTGAGGGAAAATTGTTTAACAGAGACAATAACTGACAGGTTCTCTAACTAAGTTCCATCCTCTTCTTGGTAGCTTACTGCTGCTGTTACCCGGAAAATAATTTAAAGGTAGAACTACCTGACCCCACCATTTTCCCTTTTCTTTCCACTATACTTACAGAAATTCTAAAAAGAACTACATCCTACAGAAATTAAACATTTACTAATTTCAGGCCAGAATCTCATACCTATGTCATTTCCTGTAAGAGTACTTTTTTTTTTCTTTTCTGAGGTAGCGTCACCTCTGCTCATTGCAGCTAGTCATCCACCCGACCATGAGATTGTCTTTCGAGACCAATCTCCCCCCTAGCTTGCTCAAAGACTACAGTCTTTGCTAGTTGCACACGCTCTGCGCCCTTACCATCTGATCATCACCAGACGTGGTAAGTCCTTTTCCTTTTCTTACTGCCTGTCCTCTACAGCACAGCTCTCCTTTCCTCTTGCCCCTTTTTCCTGGAAACCATTCCAAGGTTAGGGGGAAGGGCGGTTAGGGTTTTGCAACTATTTTTCTTTTTAAAATATATTAACTTCTCTTCTCAGAAGTTACATGATATCCCTGTCACTAGGAAATCATTTCTCATTTTCAT
>APFE031264182.1:0-13823 GCA_000404065.3 Pinus taeda | reverse complement strand
TAATAACAAAGTGATATTTTCCCTATAAAAGAAAATATATGCCCATTAGAGGTAGTCATATTCTTTTCTAATACTATAGAAAATAATCTTTCTAGTGGTTTATGAAAAGTCTTTCCACGTTATTATCCTCGAAGCTATCACTACCTGGAAATAGAACATGAAAAGATTTCTTTAAATTTATTTTTATTCGTATGACAAGGCAATAAATGTTCAATATTCTTTTTAAAGTAGAAAATTCCTATAAAGTGCCAAAATCAAATAGGACATTATCAACAAACAACATATGTGTTAGGATCTATCTTAAATTTAGATGAACCCTCGTAATATCACCTTTCATCTTAGCATCTCATATCAACTTACTCAACTCTTTTGCCACTAGAAAAATTATAAGTTGAGATATTTGAGATAGTGGAAATATTTTATGCTGTCACCAACTGGATGCATCAAATCAAAATATTTCTGTGTAAAACCCCATGGAAATGTTGTTGTTATCACAACAGTGGTAGAATCCAAGCTTCCACTTTTTTGTCTCCCATATTTATTTCAATATGCATCCCGCCCAATGCGTCGTGTAGTTTCACCTTGGACATGTGGTCTGCCTTTTGATTATGTTCTCCTCCTATACGTTGCATTGTTGAGTCCCTGAAAAAGGCCCAAAGATTCTCAATCTGGAAGAACCATCCATGTAGCATAGGTTGATGTATTTTGTTTCTTCCCGCTACATGTTCTATGATGGTATGAGAATTTCCAAAAATGTGGATGGTGGGAACGTTCAAAAAGGTTGAAAACCAAAGAAAACCCCATAGGGCCATCGCTTCACCTTTCATATTCATACCCCCACCAACACCCTAATGGACACAAAAATCTTGTTCCTCGGTGATTTTGACCCAAAATCCACACCCACAAATGCCTCCTTGTGCCACACCATAAAAAAACCAATTAGATAAACAATCCCAGGTCCAGTCCTCCTGCCATGTCTCCTAGAATATGGCAAGTGGGATCGACCTCCATGAGGAATTTTTTTTACTCCACCAATTCAAGCAATCATAGATATTATCATATTGGTTGTATGTAAAACCAATATAATCAACAAAATGGCGCCAGATCTGTACTGATATAGGGAACTTTAAAAAAATATGTATATTATCCTCCCTCGCATTCCTACACAATGAACATATCCCTGGCCCATGCCAGTTCCTCTTTTGTAGATTTTCCCAAGTTAGATTCTTGTTTTTCCAAACAAACCAAAGAAATAATATAATCTTAATGGGCATCTTAGTTCTCCAAAATTTAGAAAACCAACATACCACTAAGTTATGGATCTCCTAGTAGAAAAGGGTATTATATACGTCATCCACCGCAACTTCTCCTTCCTTCATCTTGCCTGCCCATGTAATCTGGTCTCCACGCACATCACAGTTAAATCCAATTAATTGCGTCACAGTCCTGATATGCTCTCATTCATTTTCCATCTAACCCATCAGTCCCAAATCCCTTGCTCTTTTCAATATTCGAACATAGCCTTTCCATTCACGAATGACTTAGTTCCAAAAGAAAATTCCCCGACTATTAATATACTGTATTAAGCCCTCTAATATGCTCATGTCCCTTCCCGTACCAAGAATATGGTCCATTCCAATCATGGCCTAGTGCCCCGACCCAAGTCTCCAACACAGGTTCTGTAGAAAACATTTTTTGATCTTGTTCAGACTGAGCCACATGGTCAACCCCACGGTAGTCTCGGTGGACCCACTATGTATCAAAACAGTGAAAAATATATCCTTTAGGTATTTATATCTTATAATGTTTCCCCATATGCGATCCCAAATAATCATCCCCACAATGTCTTCTGCAACAACGCCCATACCAAACGTCTAAGGTTCAAAATACCCTAGCCACCCAGTCTTTTAGGCAAAAGCGATGTACTCTAATCTAACCAGATGATATTTGTATGTGTGAGTCGCATAAAACCATATATATAGTGCCATTATTCGGTTCATATATTTGATAATAGTTTGTGGGAGGTAATATAAATGTGCCCAGTAGACACCCAAATGTGCAATCACAGATTGGGTGAGGGTAATATGACCCCCCAGTGAAAGACATTTGAATTCCCACCCAGTGATTTTCTTATAAAATCTATCTACAACCCACATCCAGTCATTGATTCTATACCGACAGGGCTTGATATGATAACCCAGGTATTTTATGTCGCCTACCAATGAATATATCTCAACCCTGAAAAGTCTTCGAATGTAAGCAATGTCATCCAGATCACAAGAGCCATATAATCTGATAGACTTCATAAGATTCATCATAAGGCCTGTGACATTTGTAAATTTTGTAAAGATATGAAAAATGCAAGCCATGTAAATCTATCGATCATCCCCATAAAAAGGGCATCATCAAAAAGGAAACTATGTGAAATATTGATATCCCATCGCAGGGACAGTGAACCAAAATTACCCTCCAACACAACCTTTTTAATGTGTAGGTTAAGGTCATCCATCACCAATACAAACAATTGAGGAGAAAGTGAGCACCCATGTCTAAGACCCCGCCTTGCCCCAAAAAAATGTGAGGGATATCCATTAATAACAAAAACATATCTGACATTCATTAGACATGCCATGATCCACTCAGCACCCCTGGCCTGAACCCTAACTTTATGAAGTGCTATCCCCAGATATCCCCAATCAAGGCAGTCATATGCCTTTTGTAAGTCAACCTTCATAATAGTAGCATTTAATTTTTTAACATGGATCGAATGAAGGCATTCCTGTACAATAGCCACAGCATCATATATTTGTCTATTTTGTAAGAACCCAAATTACTGAGGAGATATGAACTTTGATAGAGTATGTTTGATTATAGTTGCAATAGTCTTGGAAATAATCTTGTAAATAAGATACAAAGAGAAACGGGTCAATAATCTGAGAAAGAACTGGAGGAGACCTCTTAGGGATGAGAGAAATGTAGGTGGAGTTTATATGAGGATGAATAAAGCCCCCATTTCTTGATTCTTCTACCATATCAAGAAGATCCCCCTGGAAAATGTCGAAGAAATGGGTGAACAGTTCCATCGTCCAACCATCTGGACCGAGGCTCTTATCTCCTTTTAAAGATTTAAGTACCCACATAATTTCTTCACCTGTGAAAACCTTGTATAGGACCAAGTTGGCTTCCTCATCAAACATATTTGTATATGCATTCACTCCCCAAAACTGATCCTCAACATAGTCTAACTCCCTATGATGATATGCTCGTTCAAAATGTTCTACTACCACTCTAGTTATATCCTGTTGTGTTTGCACCTGGTTTCCTTTAGTATCAAAAATATCCCATATAGAATTTACCTTCCTTCTATGATTGGCAAACTGGTGAAAAGATTTGGTGTTTCTATGCCACTCTCGAATCCATATGGCCCTACTCTCTAGGCATCATGGCAACTCCATGTTATGTAGAATTTGTTTCGTTTTAAGCTCTAGTGAATGTATTTATTCACGAACCACAACCAATGGGAGATGTGATAACAAAAGCGGCTAGAGTGACCCCAATGCAACCAATATATCATTTAATTCCTTTTCCTATTAGGCTTGCTTCCTCTACTCCCATGTTTTCAGCACAACCTTAAGGGCCCGAAGCTTCTCCAGTATATGTACCATGGGTGAAATGTTCCCATCTCGACCCCAAGTCTAGTTGTCCTGCACCAGTATCTCAAATCATGGGTCCATTAACAAAACCCGATTAAACTTAAATGTCATCCCATATCTGAGATCCCCATGTCACCAGTTAAGGATAATGGGACAATGATCAGAAATGTAATTAGTCACAATGTCAGATTGTAAAGACCCGAGCCTCTCCACAATTTGTTCATGTAGCAAAAACTGATCCATCCTTTTAGCTACAAATCCTTCACCAGCCCTACCATTGTCCCAGGTAGGAGCAATTTTAGTGGGGAAAATGTATACTAATTTATAATCGATGATTATATCTTCAATCAACCCCGCCATTATATCAACTCTTATGGAGCTACCCCATACCTCATCCAGACCAATGGTGCAATTCAGTTCCCCTGCCATGACTAATGTAACCAGCCTCAATACCCCTGATACAATCAGCTGCCTCCAAATGTGCCTTGTTCATTATACAGGGCATATAAATTCAAAATATGTATTCTCCCCAGTAAGCCTCTGATATGACCAGCTAGAAGAATACTCGCAAATAATGAAAAAGCCTTCATGTTGACCCATATTGGATCCCACAGGGCAACCAAACCCCCCGAGAGGCCTGCAGCATTTGTAGCTGCCATATTCCAGTGAGGGAGCATCTTCCTGAAGTATTTGATCACCTCCAGAGCCAGATGCATAGTGTCACGCCCCTACACTGGCGGTAATCTTCCAACCGCACTATAGTGAGGTGTGGCACTACCAACCGTTTTCTTTTCACCAATACTTAGGATTGTAGAATATGCCTAACATTCCATACTTAGTTTATTTTTGATTACCAAGTATTATCATTGTCCTTTATACAGATGAAAACCCATACATATTCATCATCAACAACAATTAACACATATACAATATACAATTGCACAACAGTATAAAGGGAGGGGCAACTCCTTGCAATATGAGTCTACCTGAATCAATATATATAATCTTCTTTTATAAGTACAAGTTAAATCTTGGAAAACCCCAAATTTACACAGCCAATTTTCCAACTTCGGCAAACTCGGTTTCCCAACTCGTCGGTGCCTCCGCATGGTAGCCACACGACTCAACAACCCTTCGTTCACCACATCGCACGATCGTGTTGTTTGCCCAACTTGGGCACGCCTCATCATAACCAAGTCACCACACATGGGGAGCTCCACATGAGTCACACCTCCATTCAAAACTCCAACACTTCACCGTTTCCACCGTTTCATCATGCACGGCGCGCCCTACCTAGGTCGCCCTACCTCAGCTCTCCATGTAGTAGGAATGCTCCATACTCTGCTCACAACTCCATCCAAGTCCATGGCCTTGTTGTACAAGAGTGCACAACCTCTCCATTGGCTCATAAGTAAAACATCTCCATGTCACACCAGCAAATCCACCTACACAACATCCCTACCTTAGCACTCCTCATTGGATGCCCATAAGTGACACCTCTACAAGTGCTCCTGCACAATGTCCCTGCATCAACTTCCATGCTCCATGTCTCCAACCTGATGTCCATGACTAAGTTTCTCATGTAGTCCAGCTAAGTAGACCCATCACAACAATTGGTCATCCTCATCCAAGTCTACAATCTTCGGCCTAGTGAACTCAGTCGCCCAACCATATCATCATCACATGAGTCTCTCCTTCATAGCTCCCCCACTAAAGGTTCCACCAAGAATTTCTCTTGGTCTCGGCCATGAGAAGTCCACCCAAGCAACTCAAGTGTTTACCCTCCTCCATTCTGTCCATGAGTCATGCCGGGAACTTAGCCAATTCTCCATGTGGCTAAAGCATGACCCATTCCTCCGGAATGATCATCATTTTCCTCCCTTGTCATGGGCCTTTGTACCTTCTGCCACAAGGTCACAAACAACCCCAACAAGTTCTGCACCAATCAATAATCCTTGCTTCTCCATACAAGGTCTCATCATAGTCATCCATGGTAAGATGTTCTCTTGCATCAGCAAACTGACTTTGCTCTTCCTTGCATATGGTTCATGTCCCAAAAGCTCAAATGAAACACAAGTATCAGTGGTACTTACATCATCATCATGAGGTTCCTCCATGTGAGTCTCCTCATCCATCCATGTCTGCAAACCGCATGATCCTGGTCCAATGTGATCAATCTCAAGTTCATCCTCTGTCGTTGTCCTATATGCAACATCTTCAACTATCATGGCTTCCTCTTCCTGGTTAGCACAATCTGTAACTTCATCCTGCTCCATTGTCCAACCAAGTTGAAGAAGTTTGTCTTCAACATTCTCTTCCAAGACTTCAAGTTTCTCTCAAATCCAGGGATTCTCTTCTTTCATCCACTTCAACCTGTATAAGGTAAGCAAGAGCTTCCCTTCGCATTCGTCCAAACCTGCCATGTCTTGTCGTTCAACTTGGCCCAAGCACAAAGCTTCACCTCTGCTAAACTTATTTCATCATTCACCAGGTTCTTGGCAAAAATGAACCAGATCTTGATTCCCCATGTTGGTAAGATCAGCTTCCTTTGTTTGCACTCCACTTGAATCAACTATGATACCACCAGTCACGAAGTGATAGTGGGACCAGCTTCTTTCGCAAATCCCATTTACACTTTACCAGGTTTCCTTCAAAACCTGCACCAACTCTGATACCAGCTATCACGCCCCTACACTGGCAGTAATCTTCCAACTACACTATAGTGAGGTGCGGCACTACCAACCGTTTTCTTTTCACCAATACTTACAATTGTAGACTACGCCTAACATTCCATACTTAGTTTATTTTTCGTTACCAAGTATTATCTTTGTCCTTTATACAGATGAAAACCCATACATATTCATCATTAACAGCAATTAACACATATACAATTGCACAACAATATAAAGGGAGCGGCAACTCCTTGCAATATGATGAGTCTGCCCAAATCAATATATATAATCTTCTTTTATAAGTACAAGTCAAATCTTGGGAAACCCCAAATTCACACTTAGCCAATTTTCCAACTTCGGCAAACTCAATTTCCCAGCTCGTCGGCGCCTCTGCACGGTTGCCACACGACTCACCAACACTTTGTTCACCTTGTTGCACAATCGTGTTGTTTGCCCAACTTGGGCGCGCCTTGTCATAACCAAGTCGCCACACATGGGCACCTCCACACAAGTCACACCTCCATTCACAACTCCAACACTTCACTGTTTCCACAATTTCGTCGTGCACGGTGCACCCTACCTGGGTCGCCCGTCTGCACGATTCTTCATTTCGGCATGCATGGCGTGCCCTCGCTTGGCAGCTCGTCCACACATCCACTCGTTCACCCATTCACCCAAACTCATTCACCTGAACTCGTTCACCCGAGTCGCAACACGACTTCACCCGAGTCGCCCGACGACCTCACTCGATTTGCCCGAACGACTTCACCCGGGTTGCTCGACGACCTCATCTGGCTCGCCTGAACGACTTTGCCCGAGTCGCCCGATGACCTTGCCCTCTTCGCTCAAATGACCTCACCCGAGTTCTCTGCCCGACGACCTCGCTCGAGTTTTCCTGCCCGACAACCTTGCCCGAGTTTTCCTGCCCGACGACGTCACCTGAGTTCTACCTGAACGACCTCGCCCGAGTCTGCCTGAACGACCTCGCTTGAGTTCGAGCTTGCCCGAGTTTTCCCTCGCTCTAGTTTTCTACACAAGTTTCTTGCATGCGTTTTACGCCCGAGTTTACCACCCAACTTTCCTGCATGACATTTTCACCCGACTTCCACCCGTCATGTGGGCTCATCCATGCACTGCAGAACTCTTCTCATCGAAACCGTGTTGGCTAAATGATGATTGCTCGTCTCCACAAACACTCCATCAATATATACGAGTGGGTGGCGGGTTGTGTAACCCGACCGACCCACCCCCAATGCCCAAGCCAACTCGTTCAACATGTTGCCTTCACCCGAGTGGACGGTCGACCCGCCCAGCTTGTGGGACCACCCTCTCAACTCGCCCACCACCATATAAACTTGCCTCTTGGTTGTTTTACTTCACATTTCACACGAGTTCCTCACCCGTCCTTCGCATGGTGAAGGTGACCCGGACCGCAGGTCCTTACACATAGTCTCCTGAAGGAGAATGATATATGGGCTCATTGGAAGGAAAAGTTTTTCTAGGGTGAAAAATTTATTGTGATGCCCCCAAACCCCGTATATTCATGGAAAAGATGAAATTCATGATAGCCTTGGAGCAGGCATCATAGCTCTAAGGGCCCGTGGGGAGATGGGTGATCCAATAGGAACGTCAATTAGAGTATGAGGATCATATGGACTAAAAGGTATATGTTGGGTGCTCCTTTAAAATGTCTACTATCTCGACTCTGCATCTATCAAATAGTAATATTGCTCATCGACGAAGGACTAATATCTGGAGACAAAGAGATAGGTGGCTTGTGAATAGCGAGATTTTGTAGGTCCAGGGTCTTCTTTTGAAGAACGAAATCTAAATCATTGTCCACTGAATTAGCAAGTGAGACCACGGGCGGCATAGGTGAAATAGGTTGGGTCTTTGACGTCAAAGATGGTTGTGAGATGGGCAGAGGGGAGGGTGCCAGAATATATGTAATATGCGAAGTTGAGGGAACATCATAAGCCATCATATGGGATGGTAAAAAGTTAGAAAGAGACGGGGCAACACAAATAATAAGGGGTATCTTATCTGACGGGGTCGGGGTGGCGTCATCAATAGTAGGAGTACCATAATCTTTAGAAGGCCACGGAGATGATGGCACCAAAATAGTGGCAGACTCAACACATTTCATAGGATGTGAATCAAAGGGTTGGAAAGGTAAGGAGAAAGGCCGTGTACCTGATGAGAGATGAGCGCCAACTGGATGTTGAGTCACCACATGTCGAGTCATATGAAAGTTTGAACAACTGCTAGCCATCTCCTTCACTCCAGAATAGTTTCTCCCATGTGGTATTTGACGACCACCCTTCCTGCGTGGACATTGTAAGGTGTCGAGTGTGATGGAAAATGAGGCAACGAAATGGGACTCCCCAGAAATCTAGTCTCTGCACCATGTGGGTGCCTTCCCATTGCAACTCGATATGGTCTGAGTACCCTCGACTATAATCTTTCTCAATCAATATCCAAGCAATTATTTTGTCCCAGGTACCCAAGCATTGTAGGTTCACATAAACAAAATTTCCAATCGCGTTGCCAATGTCCATGAGCACTTGCCTAGTCTAGAATTCAATTGGCAAACCCGAAAATTTAACCCAAATTAGTTTGTTCTTAGGCGCCTCCTTCAAAGGATTGAATCCAACATACCAATTATGTAGTGCCAAGAAACTCCACCCTTTTATCCATGGAAGTGCCTTAATTTTGATTAAATCCTCCTAGCCAAGGAAGTGAAAACTATACCATCCACCCATAAAGCGCAACACCGAGGGCATATGGCCTCACAGTGACTTCCATTTAGTTTCAACCCAACTCCTCATATCGCCTTTGCCCACTTCAGCAAAAACTCATTTTCCAACAAGTGCCCTCTTCTGTAAATTGTTTACTCGGTCTATCAAAACGTCATGGCTGAAACAGAGTAAGGGAGCCAAGTTGGTGATTTTAATGGAATGTTGTTTATACCGGCCATGCTTATCACATCCTTCGTGGTGTACCCCATGTGAATCAAGGGATGCATGTCCACCATCTGGCAGTTATATTGGGTCACCCCCCGGAAGCCATGTATGCAGATCTGTAGGACCCCCCACTCGCTCCGTCCCATAGAATATATGATAGTTAGATTCAGCTGTTGGCATGGCTGAGATGTAGGCCTAATGTGTCGATGTGTAGGAATCAAATGGATCCATCGTAGACATGGTGCAGGAGAAGAATGGGAATCAACTAATCAGAATATAATAGAATACAACCATAAAAGTGTGTCAAGGTGGTAGGCTAGACCATTGGTGGATCTTTGTAGTAAATCCTAGCAAGAATGTTTTGGGATCTGCGATCTTGGGTAGAATGTCAAAACCCACACAGAGACAGAGAGTCAAACCAATTATTAGCAACACTATTATGAAGTTCATGTCTAGCTTAGACCACTTCAGCTAACCCTTGGGGTTAGAAACATATTTTTTTATAACAATATATTCCACGAATTTCATTATGAAATGATTTCCTTTTGGAAAATGAACACAAAATGAATCCATCCATCTGAAGGCCAAGGAAAATGTTAGGGGCTAAATTTTGTAGATGGGTTAATTTTTCATTATTTTTGCAAAAACAAGATTCACTAGTTAATTCCTTTTGGAAAATGAACACAAAATGAGGGCTAAATTTTGTAGATGGGTTAATTTTTCATTATTTTTTGCAAAAACAAGATTCACTAGTTAATTCCTTTTGGAAAATGAACATAAAATGAATCCATCCATTTGAAGCCCAAGGAAAATGTCAGGGGCTAAATTTTGTAGATGGGTTAATTTTTCATTATTTTTGCAAAAAGAAGATTCACTAATTTCCATTTTTTTTGAAAATTATTCAACTAAATTTTATAGGATAAAATTAAAATTTACCTTAGAAATATCCAATACTTTACAAATATCATAAAAATCCTTAGAAATCTTAGTACTTTTACAAAATATCAGAAAAGCTTATCCACAATTTGCATATTGGGAGTACTAATATTTGCCAATATTTCTACACATTAAAATAAAATTTCATTCCTAAAATTTTCGACCTTGGTGGGGGGCCTTAAATTCATCATGTTCCAAAATTTAAAATAAAAAAATAAATATCAAATTAGCTCATGATCCAACTTAACATAGTTCCTTTGTGTCATGGAAAGCCACAACCATATCAAAGAAGTATTAGAGTGTTCTAAATTCCTATTTATTACTCTCATTTTGGTCTCTATCCCTATTAATACTTTTCCTATTTCTAATGATTGTCCATTTTCTTTATTCTTTTTCCTTCTTTTACCTTTTGAACCTAGTTCCTTAAGTCAACTTGTTTTGTTTGAAAGTGGTCCTCATTTATAAATATTCTTATCCCTTTTAAATTTGGAGATATATTGAGTATGCCAAATTTTGTTGAAAAATGCAGCAAGAAATTCTCAATTTGATTGGATGTAGTTAAATTGTGTGAAGTGGCTTGTTTCAACCAATTTACTCAGTAAATTAGAGTTGGAGGAGTTAGAGTTCAGTTAAGCATGTGTGATTACTAATTTATAGGAGTCAAGGTTAATTATTTCAGGTTGTTTTCACTTAAACTAGTTCTAATTGTTGGAGGAACTAGTGGAAAGTCAGTTGTGTAGTGTGAATTTGGTCTAGCTAGTGCATGTAGAAAATTTAAGTGCCTGAGTTGTGGTGGAGATTCCACGCTAGTTTAACATCACTTG
Source organism: Pinus taeda (assembly GCA_000404065.3). Classification (NCBI taxonomy): domain Eukaryota; kingdom Viridiplantae; phylum Streptophyta; class Pinopsida; order Pinales; family Pinaceae; genus Pinus; species Pinus taeda. The sequence continues at coordinate 2,775 of APFE031264182.1, read as the reverse complement.
TAGACTAGTCTTAAGTCTATAGGTGTTGCATGTAGTGAGATAATAAGCCTTGGGAATTATGCAAGGAAATAAGGGCTCAACCAAAGGAAGAAATTGACTAAATCTAAGTCAAAATTTCTAACATGATTTATAAATATAATTTAAATAATATATAATTACAATTTTATTAAAACGTATATTCACAAATTTGGAATAAATGGCGATCTAATAAATTGTTAAAGAATTCTTAACCATAATTTAAATTCACTGTGACTAAACCTAAAAAGACTTTTAAAAACTATTTATCATAATATTTAAATAAAAATTATTTAAATTATTTTAAATAAATATATACTTCAATGGAAATAAAACAAAAACGAAACGGAACATAAACATGGTTTCTCCACCGAACCTATAACAAACTATAATAATTTTTGAATTTAAATATATTATAATCTATACACGGATTAAATACTATTTTTTCATATTAATAATAGATTAATCCTAAAAAAATTACATTGACATTTAATTATTTATATGAATATATTCATTCAAACATTTTCGTTAAGAACGGTTTACTTTAATTTTATTAAATTTAACATATGTAATGTAACCATTTTTATTTGCATTGACCATCATCTAATCTTAACTGTGAACAAGGGGGGTCTATAAATATATTGAATACAACCTTTTCTATCCCAACAATGGTGTCTTTCCACCATTGTGTATTAGCAATGGTGTCTTTCCACTTTTAAAATAACTTAATTTTCCTTTCGGTGACTCCATTTTTATTACCAATGGGGTTTCCACTTCTTTAATAACATAACATTCCTTTTGGTCACTCTTTCAAGTAACCTTCGGTATTTCCTTTAGTGTAAACGATACGTAGCCCACTTACACAATTTATGTTGGTATATGTTTAGTTTATTTGTTTGAAGAAAAAACCATAATGGCTTATATTAAGATAATATAAAGTTCTGTGTTACATAGAAAGATCTAGATAGTGAGAAATCCAAAGGAACCACAATAAAATAGCTTGATGACCCAAATAAAGGGAAGCTTAATAGCTCTATGTCAAACAGATAGACAAATCTGTGCATAACACAAATCCATAATAAAACTGGAGAGATTTGGAGAAAAAACATGACTTCCACAAAAAACTGTACATAAACATATAATCAAAACATCTGAAAAGACACATGAAAAAGGAACGAGGTTCGTTTCAACTCGAGAGGTCATGATTGGCCATGATACGAAACAAAAAGGATTTCAGGGGCCTCCTAGAATTCTGGAAGATTGATTCGTTCTTCCATTTCCACAGGAACCAGCAGACCAGAACAAACAAGGAGCGCCAAGATGAGATCTGTTCACTCCACCATTTGATACCATCCTGTATAGAGGAAAAAATGTGGTAAGGAAAACCAAAAGACATGGAGAGATCATACTAGATGAGAAGAGATCAGGGACATTGAAATATCATATGTAAATTTTTCTCAGCGACATTCTGACACATGGCGGAGCGGCACGGACCCTGCGATCCTTTTCTTTGAAGCACCTCCCATGTGAGATTTAGGTTCTAGAAAACTAACCACGTGAAGAAGATCATTTTTAGCGGGCAAGAGACTTTCCATAAAGAGGGAGGAAAGATCAGTTGAGTGGAGATTGATGACCCCGAGGATAAAGCTGCATAAAGATCCTTTACGCGAATAGGTAAAGGAGAACGAGGAAGAGCCCAAGCCAGAACATCCATTGAACCTGTACAACGAATCTCCAATCCCTTTAATGCTTGAAGAACAGAGCTCCAAAGAGGACGAATGGAGAGAGGTAGATGTAAGTCCGCTTCGTCCATCCAGACAGGGGAAGTATAAGACCAAGATTTTATCAACTTATCCCACGTGAATATGCCTTTTGAGTGGAGAAAAGTAACTAGAGAAAGAGGGATAGATGAAACCAAACCGTTTATTATGGAGTCAAAGCCAATAAGGATGCTTGAACCCGAGAAGATCTTCCAGCGTAAATTTTCCATGAAGAAAGGCTAGATTTTCCTAAAGCCTTGCCAGATGGCAGACCCCCTTTTTATCCCCAAAGATTTCCTTCTGTACCAATACTCCATACTTCTGCCTTTTAAGTATTTCCTGTTTATAAACTTTCTCCACGGACCCTCACCAAAGATACCTCTATGAAGAGATTTACAAAGAAGAGCTTTTCCAAAAGACCTCATGTGCAAAAGACCCCAGCATCTTGCCTTTCTCGATCTAGAAATAACATCCATCTTTACCAAATGAATCTTAGACTGATAGGATTTTCCTCCCCATAAAAAATTTGCAGCTAAAGAGCACATTTTTTTAATGACAGAAGCAGGAAGAAGATAGAGATGGGCCCAGTAGACCGCCAACTGAGATAAAACAGCCTGAACCAAAATAAATCTGCCTGCTAGAGAGAGGAGTCTCGATTCCCATCCAGAAATTTTTTTGTAGAAGGGATCAATAAGCCATTGCCAGTCCCGTTTTTTGTTACCTTTTGCCTTCAAGTTGAAACCCAGATATTTTATGCCATTTCTGATCGAAGCCTGGCTGATGTCGATCATTGCTGCAATCTGTAGAACAGTCTCTATATTTGTTTCGTTATGATACAACATAGATTTTTCCTTTTTAATAACCATTCCAGAAGCTGACTGAAATTTCTGTAAGATGCTATTTAGACATAACCAGGAGACTTTACAAAGCATGGAAAAAATGAGAATATCGTCAACAAAAAGATTGTGGGATAAGAAAGTTTCCTTGCAAATTTTGACCG